>BPTQ01000004.1:304579167-304668410 GCA_019973895.1 Chrysanthemum seticuspe
TTGGATCCTGTAAATTCATTGACTATGAACCACGTAAATCAATGAGTAAGTTATGAGTTCCAGATTTCAGTCCCAGGTACTTACTCAGAATGAGTAAGTCATTCTCCCAACAAAACCCCAAAACAAGTCCCTCCTACTCGGAAAAGTCCCTTTTGAATGACTCTAACCAAAAGTCCAACGATTGTAAGTTACAGATCGTAAGGGTTAAGTCGAAAGTCAGAGGACTTCCATCCAAGTAGATTCCCAAACCACTTCTATAGTTGTTCAACTATGAGTCATCCCTACTTTATTTCGAGATACAGAGGAAAGTAATACACCAGGGACTACTTTACTATAGACTATAGTTACACAAACCAAAAAACCACTTCCTGTCCCAACAACCTCTAACGTTATCGTGACCACAATAGTGTCTTCTACCCATGGTAAAACATTACCTAAAGACTTTTACTCTAAAGTGAGCTTATCTCTCCTACGTGGTTCCCACTTTCAGTAGCAACACACTGTCTGCTTTATCACTTCTGCTGAAGTATAACTTCGGCAGCATCATTTCTTCTTCAGCAGAATCTCTTCGACTAAGGCTTCGGCAGAATCAGTGGCTTGTGCTTCGGCAGAATCAGTAGATTACCTTAATTCCCAACACTATGAAATCCATTACAAAATGGTACCCATCTTCTGTGATAACACCAGTGCTATTGCAATCTCCAACAACCCTGTCCTTCACCAAAAAACCAAACACATTGATATCAGATATCATTTCATCAGGGACCACATAATGAAAGGAGACATAGAGCTTTATTTCATCCCTACTGAGTATCAACTTGTTGATATCTTCACCAAACCCTTAGATGAACCTACCTTCAGGAGACTGAAAGCTGAATTGGGAATGCTAGACATTGAATGTTAGCAACCTGAAAACCAATCTCAGTAAGTTTTCCCTGAAAAGGCTCATCCTCCCTGAACAAAACCCCAAAACAACCCTCTTACTGAATGAGTAAGACTCATTCATGGACCCTGACTTTAGACCTTGAGTATTGAATGAGTAACTAAATGCACCAAGTATCAGTTACTTAAATGTCCTAGGTTGGTAAACACACCAATTTAATAAAGGAATATATGTCTCTTTATCTTACTGTCATCCAAGTCAAGGGTCCCTCTAAACTTAACTCATCCCACTTGGCATTAAATGCCTCCTCTCACATGAAATATCTTGTAGATATTTTATTACTGCAGAATGCACTTTTATTATGCACTGCAACTGTTCCTTTGAAAACAGGGATTTTACTGCGGGTAGTGGAGTGGTGGCATTAAATGAGGAGATTCAAAACGTTCTCAAAAAATGACTTTACAAATCCTCATTTATACAAGATTTACCCCTCTCACCACTCTATAAATACCCCTCTCAAAAACACAAAAAACACTCACAAAGATTTTCTGCATCTGGATGAATGGATAGACCCTCATAAGGGAGAGAAACATGATGTTGAGTTAGCATTGGAAGATTGGTACAAATTAGAATTTGGAAGCTCAAAATTCATTAAGGGACTGGTTAAGCAGTATGGGTGTAATCATCTCACTGACACTATAGGCGGTACAAGATCCAGCATCAGCATTACTGATAGTATTATTACTGAAGATGATGACAGGGGAAAATCATGTGATAAATGGCTTTCTCATAAGTTGGGAACAAATGGACTTAATAATTCTATAAGAAAAAAAGGCTTGATAATTGGATGAATGAATACCAACGAATGATGGAAGTGGGGCAAGCCCAAAGGCCCCCATAGAAGCCCCGCGGCTCTGAGTCTAACTTAAAGACTCATTAATAAAGAAAAGTGCTCTTTCGGGAGACAACCCGAATATCCCTTTCTTTTGTTTTTATTTCCTTTCTGTTGGGTTTTGTGTTTTCTAACTATTTTTGCAGGAAACGAGGAACTAATTCCTGCTGCAGTTGCTGATTTGAGCAGAGTTACGCCGTAACTCATCTTGGTGATTACGTCGTAACCAACATTTTAGCAGCAGAATTCTTGACGCATTACCAATTACGGCGTAATACCATCTCAGTGGTTACGCAGTAACTACTCGCTTGGCACATACCAGGTTTTGCCAGTTACGGCGTAACTCCCTCATAGTAGTTACGACGTAACTTTCCTCTGCTTTAATTCTTTCATTTTAAAACATAGTAACCTTGTATTAGTTTTTAAATGAACTTTGTGCGTGTGTTCCCTGTAAACCCTTACGAGACTTCACTCGTCCACTTGGGACACCAAGTGGTTTAAAAGGCTTGTTGCATTCGCTAAATGCAACCGTGATTCCTACGAAAGTGAGTTAGGGTTGTTTTTCATTTATTTCATTTTTTTCTTTTTAGTATTATGCTTGTCGTTATTGTGATTTCAGGGATTCAAGTTTGTTCATGACACTTAAACGAAGGCACAGTTCTTTTTCGTGGGCCTTCTTCTTTTTGGAGCAAATTTCAAGGAAGTTCTCGCTCTAATTCTACCTTTCTCTTCACCTTTATTTTAATGCCTAGTACAAAAGGGACTTTGTACAATTCAAGTGGGGGGACGGGAGTAGAATTATCTCTTGAACTTTATTTCGCCCTCATTTTTCTAGTTTATTTTGAAAAATTATGCCATTTTTAATTTTGACATGTTTTTCCTAACCTAACTAGATTAGACCTTAGCCGAGCACATACAACCCTTGACATTACATGGTGAGATTAGCCTTATCCGTTTCCAATATTTTACCCCAAATCCACCAAATTATGAACTCTATGTATTTGGACTTTTCAGTTTTAGAAGGCAATATTATAGGATTATCACCCAAACAGCCTACCATTGTGAGTCTATCGATTAGTCACCTCGACTTCTCGACCCACATGTGAAACCCTTTTGTTGCACACACCTTTAGTGCAAGATACCCTTAGATACACCCTTTTGAGCCATTCCTTTCATGTTGTCAACCCAATATATTGTTTCGTTAAACCTATACACCTTAGCCTACCCTGTAGTCTTTATTTGTGATTGGGAAGTCATCATTCTCCTAAGTTCAAGGTTTGAGTGGAAAGGTTTGGAAATCACGCTTTCATCGACAACATTTATGAAGATCATTGAAGACCCCTCGAATTCCCATTGTTCATCTCAAGTGGGGGGATGTTATGTTATTATGTTAAGTTGAAAAAAAAATGATGATTCGAAAAAAAAAAGTTGATTGAGTTATGATATTGTAAAGTGCGATGCTATAAGCACTATTGTATGAGCTTTATTGATTAGTATCGAGGAGGCCACCTCGGTCACATTTGAATATTGGAGTTGGTAGTTATGTCAACAGAAGAAGAAAAGGTAGTGTGCCCATCACGACGTCCTCTAATGACACATCTACCTTGCATTTCATGATCCGATTTCTAGACTTCTAAGCTTGAACTTTGGGCGGACGGTAAGTGGTGATGACTTGGTTATAGATTTAGACTACCTGCTTGTTTTTTTCATTTTACACAATTATTTATCCCATGTCTTATCCTACCCTTTAGTCATGAAGCGTGTCTAGGTGATGCAGCGAGCAATCTTTGGTGTCTTGGCCATGGATTTGGTCATGTATCATTGATTTTGTCCACTTTGTCGTGACATGTTAGTAATGACGAGTCACCCCTTAACCTTTGTCGTGTCTACCCATATTGCCTTCGAGAATTGTTTAGCCCTTAACTCTAGTAGTGGAGATTTGTGTAACCGCCAAGCTTATGATAGAATACATGCTGTGACTGTGCGATTGAGTGATCACCCCGAAATTGACACTTAGAATAGTTGAGAGATTTGAGTGTTTGTTCCCCTTTCGTGAGGTGTTCGGCTTTGTTTTATTCTAGCATAAGGGATTTGTAAACTCATATTTTCCAGGTTTTGGGAGATATCTTTTTAGGAATCTATCTAACAAGGTCTACTTGAGGGCAAGTAGAGTTTAAGTGGGGGGATATTTGATAACATCAAATAGTCCTAAATATTAAGTGTCAATTTCCCCCGATAATGCTCGTTATTTATATCATTTATATGGATTTACGCTTGTTTTCCACTTTCAGGTAAATTACGAGCATTGGAGCTAAAGAGACGCGGAAATGGAAACATTACTAAAGATTTATCACAGTATGCCTATTTTGAAGAAGTTACGGCGTAACTCCTCTCTCACATTACGCCGTAACTATTGCGTGACCCAGAATACCAACTTATCAAGAGGTTCACGGCGTAACTCTTCCCAAAGGTTACGACGTAACTCCATTAGGTCAAAAGAGGTTCCACACCGCTGATACTTACGCCGTAACTACTGCATCACTTACGAAGTAACTGAGTTTATTGAAGACTACGGCGTAACCACTAATAAGGTTACGCCGTAACTAGCAGATCTAGTGCATTTACGAAGAAATAGAAGTTTACGGCGTAACTCCTATATTGGTTACGCCGTAACCCAGACCTGGCCTATAAATACCCCACTAATTCCAGCATTTCTAATCATCCCATTCCACACACAACACTCTGAGAACGTGGGAAAAAGCTCAAGGCAGGTCTAGGGGAGCATACGGAGCTGTTTCCAAGGGAGAAGTCACTCCATTACGATAAGCTTTAGCATTTTATATTTCTTTTACTTTCAATTCATGTATTTCGTACCTTTGAATATTGAATTGATTTGCATGATTAATATGAGCGGCTATGCACCCTTTGGTGCTAGCCTGATAAGGTTTTAAAAGGTACCATTTTGAGGGGTCGTTTTAGCCCTTATTTGATCACTTTTGTATCCGTTATTGCTTAATATCGTTCCTTTTCACTTTTTAGGTCTCTTGAAGGCAAAATGCTGGAATGGCACTTATTTAGACGAAAAGGCGCAAATATATGAAGAAAATGGCCAAAGTCAAAATCGAGACACTCACAGCTGCTGAAAATAGAAGGCGACGGCGTCAGGTGCTAATTGCGACGCCGTCCGAGGATTTTTGTGACGGTTCAGAACCCAAAACTCGTATTTTCAAGTGACGACGTCCAGTTGTAAAAGAGTAGGCCGTCGCTACTCAGACGGCCTAGATAAAATCCAGACGACGTCAGAAGCTGAAGAGGACGGCGTCACGGACATAAGGTGACGCCATCGCAAGGTTAACGTGGCCAAGACGAAACCCTAATGACGGCGACACGACGACGTCACGAAACATAAGGTGACGCCGTCGCATATGTAATCTTATATATAGAATCCGAATTTTTCAGTTTTAGGGAGTCTTTTGGAGTGAAAACCTAAAACCGAACCCAAGGTGTCTTGTACAGTATTTTAGGGTTTTAAACCCTATCTTACACCAAGATAAGTATTTACTTCATTAATTCAATTATGTCCTTGATTATTTGTGTGTATGCTTGCATGTTCTCCATGTCCGGCTAATTTATTTGTGTGTTTGCTTAGGAAGTATGAAACTTAATTATTGAATATTGATTGGTTGTTTCTTATCTTAGTTGATCAATGATCTAGTAATGCGATAGATCATTCGTTGTGTACTTAATGCTTGATTCATCTTTGTGAACCTTAGAATATGATTACCTGAGTAGTTGTAGGCTAAATTATCCAAAGAGTGCCTTAGAGTAAGAGTTTATCATCCCTAGTGGGTTTTGTAGACGAGACCCTTTGGTAAGTTCAAAGAGTTAGGGAGAAACGCATACCCTACAACTTTAGACACACAACGCAACTAAGAATAAGGACGTGACAACTCAACCATCAATAGGAGATAATTAAGGAGTAGTACAACCTAAGTAAACACATCTTTAAACTATCATACGAGCACACATTAATTAGACATAGACTCCCACAACCTTAGTTTAGATAATTAGATAATAGTAGAGTAATTGGTAGAAATACCAACCCCCCCAATCCAATACCCGAGATTCGAACCTTTCCATTTCATAAAATATAAAAATACAAAAAATAATCTTCCTCAACCTTAACCTTAGCGTAGTAACTCCTTACTAGCATTCCTATTCCCCTAGAGAACGATATCAATACCCGTGGCTTACCCTAATTACTACACTACAACGATTAGGTTCACTGCCTAGGGTGTTATAAAACTTGCTCGAAGAAAAGGAAGTTTCCTTGACCCCGAACGACGCGTGTAGCGTTATCAAGTTTTTGGCGCCGCTGCCGGGGAATAGAATAGCTAGTTAGTAGTCCACCTCGTTTAGGTTTCTTTGCCTAATTCCTATCAAGTAAACTTTTTTCTCAATTTCTTAGCTTTCTTGTAGTCTATCCCCCTTCTTTGTGTTTGTGTTCGTAAAACTCTTTTCATTTGTCGCTATGGCAAGTGAAATTGCATTTGCATCATTAACAAATGAGGAACAATTGAATTTCGCAGATTGGTTTGGTTTTAATTGTTCTAATGAATTTGTGAGTGAACTTAGAGATATCCAAAAGGAGATGGGTGTAAGGTTGGATGGATTTGATATATTCTGTACTTGTGTGGCTTATATTCAACAATCGTTGTCAGGATCAACTCCTTTTAGTGACACCATCTGGAGAATTTTTCAGAAAAGCCTCCTATGCATAAACCATCAATTGAATGATCTTAGGCACCATGATCAAAAAGACCTAGTTTTTAAGAACATGGAGCCTAAACCCGAACAAGATTGTGAGATGCTTATAGTTGAACTGCCTAGTTGCATGCGTGGGATATATTTCAAAGGATATGACACGCGTGAGGAATCCTTTAGGAAAATAGAACATAGTAATCAAATTTATGAGAATAATTCTTATGAATCGGACCAAGAATTTGAAATGGCTAAAGAAGGATTTGAGATGCTTAGGAGTGTATTTGGGTCAGATCATACTAAAACACATGATGAACATTTAGGAGATCTAGATATAATGGAGAATAAGGTGGAAACTCCAAGCCCACAAGCCCTACCATCACTTGAGGAACACACATCGCCTATAACTTACCCGGAAGAAGTAGAAGAGACTATAGGAACCCCAATTGATATAGAACCTTTGGACCAAATGCCACTAGAGAATGTAGGTTTAGATGCTTGTTGTCATGACCTCTCTCTTAGTCCTAGGGAAGTTCCTAATTTTGATGAACCGGAGCCTCAACCAAAAACCTTACCCAATTTTCCGTCTTTAGATGTGAATCTTGGAATTGAATTAGGCCCCAATCCACCCATCAAAATAGATAGTCCGGGTAGTTGCTTGATAAAGGTGGTAGATTCTAGGCCATGTAGAGTGGAAGCTAATATAGGAGTAACCCATGACCTTACACACTTATATCACCCATTCATGGTTGATAACAAGAAACATTATGGGTTTAAACCTGGTTTATTAGGTCAAGATGGATCCTTAACTAAGAATCTTTTGAAGTTGATAGAAGATGATCCATTTTTAGGAGAGAGATTTGATTTACCCGCTACACCAATTGAATTAGGTAAGGTTATAATGAATGGAACACACTCCTTTGAGCATATAAATCACCCATCACCCTCTCCTCACATAGCAAATTTCCACCCTAAGGGTGTGTATTGCTACTATCACCCTCACTTAAACTTAAGTGTAGGGAAAACCTCCCCTTTATCCGTTAAATAAGGGTAGAGTCAGGCTCGTGACTCGGACAAAAACAAGCGCTTCTTGGGAGGCAACCCATGTGTATTTGTTTTTCATTTTCATTTGTGTGTCGTATATCTTTTATTAATGGTTTATTATCATGTTTGAATCTGTCAAAATACTTTATTTTGTCTTTAATCTCGTCTTAATTACATATAAAGGTATTTTACATAAAGGATAAGTGTAGGGAGGATTACACACGTTTTTAAAAGAAACGTAAACATGAGAATAACAATTAACCAAAAGATATATATGTTTGTTTGTTCGAGTCAAATGCTTGTATCGAGTCATAATGGATGTTTTGCAGGAAATTTTTCCAGATTCTAAAGATGTAAATTTTCCAGAATTTTTTTCAGAAAATTGCAGAACAGTTTTTGTCAGGATAACCTGACGGCGTCAGGATTGCAACCTGACGGCGTCAGGAAGGAGTAAAAACATCAGATCACTTTTTCTCGTTTTCTGAGCTACTTATAAATTTTTGGAATTTTCCAGGTCTTAATTTTCTTAGAAATTCTGTAAACATCCATTCCACAAGCATTATATCATAGTTTAAATCGAGTCTTATATATATTATTACCGCCGATTTTACGCGAAGGTTTCGTTTGTTTTCTTCAAGTGTGCAGGTTTAGTTTGTCAAGAAGAAGTTACACAAGATTGGAAGGAGCTTTTCACGAAATAATTCTTCTTGGAAAGGATTTAACCACCACTTTACACGGATCCTACCGAGCTAATCAGGGGAGTATTAGTTTCTTTCGTTTTTGATTACCTTCTTTTATCATAACTTTGATTTTCGGGGAACATTGGGGACAATGTTCAGTTTAAGTGTAGGGAGGGAAAATAAAACATGAACTTTGAAACTATGCTTATCCTTGATTATTTGCTTTGTCCAATTGTGATTGTGTAATAAACCACGAGAAAATGTCGGTTAGGGTAATTTTGGCACCAAATTTAAATTTTTTCATGACATATAGGAGTGGGCCATTAGCTTTAACAAAAGCGTCTCACGGATAGGAAGTTGCATGACTAGCACAAAAACCCTTTACCACCTAAATTCCACCCAAAATGTGAGGATTGCCCTTAGATTAGTAGGAATTAAAGCATTCATCTTCAATGCTTAGAGTGTGAACCGGTAGTATATTAGATTCTAGAACTTGTTTTGTGATGCATTCCTAGATCGCAAGTGAGGCTACACTTGTGTAGTTAGGAATAACTAAATGATAAGAGGCATTAGGATAACCCTTGTTTGATACCCGTAATATAATTACTTCTTCCATATCGGTTGAGTAATTCCCCCACACCTTTTGCGTTGTACTCATCTTTAGTACACGATACCCCTAGTTAACCCCTCAGAGCCTATCCTTTTCGCGGTTCTCGTGATGTTTCGGTTTTTCCGGAATATCAATGAAGAGCATTGTTTACACCCCACCCCCAAATATACACCCAAATCGCCTTAGCCTACCCCTTATGCACTCACTTTTAGTGCAAATGTTTGTTATCACCCTAAACCCTTAGTTCAATTATCTAGTTGCTTGCATAAGTTGCTAAGTCGAGTCATATCCTTTGTATACAGTTTTGGGACGATTGAGATTCATGAGAAAAGTTAAAGTTTATGAAATGACGGGAAGGGAACGTTAAAAATTCAAATTCCCTTTGTTTGCGTAATAATGTACCCCAAGTGTTTTGATCTTTTCAATTCGGGTCAAATTAGTGTTAGAATAATAAAAACTCAAGTGTAGGGATATGCCTATAAATCCCTAGTATTTTGATGTTATCGTAGAGGATGGTAGAGTAAAAGTGTATGAAAAAAAAATCGAAAAAAAATAGAAAAAGAGAAAAAGAAAAAAAAATATAGAGTGTAAAAAAAAAAAAAGAAAGAAAAAGAAAAAAAAAAGAAAAAAAACATACGGGCTACCATCCTACATCTATCTTTGAATTTATGTTTGTTTATTTCAGTTATCTAGAGTTTAGAGTGTCGAGTCTTGGCTTAGCAACGCCATTCTTCGTATGCATTTAACATAGAGATTTTTGACTTGCCACCACTAAATAGCCTATCCCACCAAACCCTTTGTTTCCCTACCGTAAGCCTAACATTACAACCCTTTAAAAGACCTCTTTGATAGTCTTTCCTAGGTGCTTACGCCAAAGCGATGGAGGTTTGATCTGTTCTCAAGCCTATGGTAATCTATGTACTAGGACCGGTTAATGAGTGTTTATCTTCCATTTCCTATTTGTTATATTTCATATATACACCCAAGAGAGATGTGAGTATCCAAACACCCCATGTGAGGTGCTAGTATGTAATTTCCGTGCTTGTTATGACTTTTGCGGGGCTTATATGTGTTGTGGACCGTTTTGAATTAATGCTTCATGACCCCTAACTTATAAATTAATTGGTTAAAAGCACATTTGCTTGAGGACAAGCAAATAACAAGTGTAGGGATATTTGATAAGGTTTTAAAAGGTACCATTTTGAGGGGTCGTTTTAGCCCTTATTTGATCACTTTTGTATCCGTTATTGCTTAATATCGTTCCTTTTCACTTTTTAGGTCTCTTGAAGGCAAAATGCTGGAATGGCACTTATTTGGACGAAAAGGCGCGAATATATGAAGAAAATGGCCAAAGTCAAAATCGAGACACTCACAGCTGCTGAAAATAGAAGGCGACGGCGTCAGGTGCTAATTGCGACGCCGTCCGAGGATTTTTGTGACGGTTCAGAACCCAAAACTCGTATTTTCAAGTGACGACATCCAGTTGTAAAAGAGTAGGCCGTCGCTACTCAGACGGCCTAGATGCAATCCAGACGACGTCAGAAGCTGAAGAGGACGGCGTCACGGACATAAGGTGACGCCGTCGCAAGGTTAACGTGGCCAAGACGAAACCCTAATGACGGCGACATGACGGCGTCACGAAACATAAGGTGACGCCGTCGCATATGTAATCTTATATATAGAATCCGAATTTTTCAGTTTTAGGGAGAGTCTTTTGGAGTGAAAACCTAAAACCGAACCCAAGGTGTCTTGTACAGTATTTTAGGGTTTTAAACCCTATCTTACACCAAGATAAGTATTTACTTCATTAATTCAATTATGTCCTTGATTATTTGTGTGTATGCTTGCATGTTCTCCATGTCCGGCTAATTTATTTGTGTGTTTGCTTAGGAAGTATGAAACTTAATTATTGAATATTGATTGGTTGTTTCTTATCTTAGTTGATCAATGATCTAGTAATGCGATAGATCATTCGTTGTGTACTTAATGCTTGATTCATCTTTGTGAACCTTAGAATATGATTACCTGAGTAGTTGTAGGCTAAATTATCCAAAGAGTGCCTTAGAGTAAGAGTTTATCATCCCTAGTGGGTTTTGTAGACGAGACCCTTTGGTAAGTTCAAAGAGTTAGGGAGAAACGCATACCCTACAACTTTAGACACACAACGCAACTAAGAATAAGGACGTGACAACTCAACCATCAATAGGAGATAATTAAGGAGTAGTACAACCTAAGTAAACACATCTTTAAGCTATCATACGAGCACACATTAATTAGACATAGACTCCCACAACCTTAGTTTAGATAATTAGATAATAGTAGAGTAATCGGTAGAAATACCAACCCCCCCAATCCAATACCCGAGATTCGTACCTTTCCATTTCATAAAATATAAAAATACCAAAAATAATCTTCCTCAACCTTAACCTTAGCGTAGTAACTCCTTACTAGCATTCCTATTCCCCTAGAGAACGATATCAATACCCGTGGCTTACCCTAATTACTACACTACAACGATTAGGTTCATTGCCTAGGGTGTTATAAAACTTGCTCGAAGAAAAGGAAGTTTCCTTGACCCCGAACGACACGTGTAGCATTATCATAGCCTAGTTATGATTCCTTAATTGTTTTGTTTACGTTTACCTTTACTTCCGTATAATTATTTCTAAGTGTATGCATGCATAGTTATTTGGTAGTCACCATTGGTTCGGTAGTTTTGAATGGCGGTAGAGGCCAATTGCCTAGGAGATATGACCAACTGACCCTAGGTGAGCGGACTGAGACGGAAAGGGTAAGATATAACCAACTGACGACCCTTTCTACTTGTGCGATTTGACCAACTGATCACCTATCGTTTGGATGAACTTAAGAATTGGGGGGTGTAGTGTCTAAGTTCCTAACGGCCGGGCACTCACTATTTTGAATCTAGCATGTAGCGGTACTTAATGACTTGGCTTATGGGACCAGGAACAACAGGACTTATGACGGTGCGCCTGATTTCTCTTGTGGTGGCATCTTTGCTGATAGGTTAGGGCGAATTGACCAAATGTTGTCCTCTCGAATTTGACCCCACCTGAAGTAATTAGAAGTAGGTAGACGTAGACATAACTAGCTAGGAGGATTGACTAGGTTAGCACTAATATTCCTCTATTGATTTCCCTTTATCCATTTATCTGCTTTTATTTTATTCTGCATTAGTAGTTTAATAAATTAAATCCCTATCGAAACCATTATTATTCTGTGACAATTAGACTTAGTAATAATCCAACACACATAGCTTTTGGGACGACCTCGGCTTTACCATTTACTACACTACACGCGACCGGGTACACTGCCCGTTAGTGCACTTAGGTAGACCATAGGTATAGCGAGACACTATAAATATTAAGACCTGGTCAGTAAAACCTGCATCAGAACCTCAGTTGTCTTGATGATGACAAAGCATGGCAACTCATGGACTTGAGCTTGCTCGACTTCAAGAAGTGGTGATCTCGCCTTTAAGAGGAACCTAGAGAATCACACAAAAACAAAAGACAAACTACATAGATCTCTTGGATCTGAGGTTAGAGAGATATTATACTTTGGAGAAAGTATGTGTGAAAGTGGTGAGAAACAATGAAGAAATGGCTCACTATTTATAGAGGAAAAATTCTACTGTTCCCCGGATCCCAAGGATCCTTTCCACAAGAGATCCGTCTAACGTAAAGCTATGGATCCGTGGGACGCTCCTCTTTACCCATGGGTATTTTGGTTATGGGTTATGGGTTGATCCATGGGTCTTTAGCTAGATACAATGTATCTCTTGAGTGCAATGCACCTAGTCACATTGGTATGGGTCAAAACCATGGGTTATGGATATTATCCATATATGATATAAGCATGATGTCATGCAATGGGTTATTGGTCAAGCTCCATGGGTCATGGGCTTTGGGTTGTACTCAACTACATTTAATGTATTTGCCCAATGGGTTGTGATACTTAAGTTTCTACCCATTTATATTACCCAATATACTACATACTAGTTATGTGTATATTTTACCCAAATATGTAAACACTAGTTGTTGTACATATGTAATATTAAATCAAAAAATCACTTATACTTGTTTTAGTGTTTTATGTGAAAATGTGAATATGTTAGACACTATTAGTTCAAACCATTTACGTATTTTATTTGTTTCGTTAACATGATTTTACGTTTGTTATCGACAAAACATTAGAAGATCGTAAAATATAGCGTTATTATACAAAAAAGTCACTAAAGTTTGTGTGAAATTTGTCCTAAGTCACTATAGTTTAAAAGTTGTCATTCATGTTACTATACTACACGGGTTTGTCAAACGTGTCATTGAACATTTTAAAACCTGTTCCTTAGCTCACTCCCAGGGTGGGCAACCGGTTGAGATACCATTTTGGTGCCCACGTGGACCAGGCCAAACATACACATCATCACATGTTTGCCACATTGGAAAACCACTAACTACCATCTTATAAAAAACCCACCCCACCCAAAAGTTCACCCAATTATCCATTCCAAAATTAGGGTTCTAAACCAAAAAATCATTAAATCCGTTCCACCATTTCTTGCAACAATTCAATGGCGCACCTTTGTGGGTGTGGTGAAATAGCAAGGTGTCGAACCTCTTGGACATAAATGAACCCTGGAAGAAGATTTCTTGGTTTCCCCAATTTCTTGGATCCAACAAGAAATTGCAACTATTTCAGATGGGTTGATGCGCCATTACCAAATCGTTGGTATCAAGCAACCATGTATCAGATCCATGTTAATTTGGTGAATGCACAAGATGAAGTTGTTTAAGCCACCAATCAAAACTCTCGAACTGCATTATACAATAGGGTTTTGATTGTGGTTATTGTTGGGATGTTTCTTATTAGGTTATTTTAGGTGTTATTGTATTTTGTAAGTGATGTCTCTTATTAGGTTAGTTTATGCAGTTTAGGTTAGAATGGTTCTTGTAAGACTATGGTATTTTGTGGTAGATGATGTACCTAGTGGATCTTTGTAACAATGGTTCTAATGAATTAATGAAGTGAAATGTTCTATCTTTGTTTACATGTGTTTGTGTTTGAAATAGTTTATACATTCTACTTGTAACAATGGTTATAATGATTTAATGAAGTAAACTGCACAACAAAAACTGCAAATGGATAGTGCATACATAAACTGCATTCAAACTGCATACATCATAAACTGCAAATGTTTGTGCAGATATAAACTGCACAACAGGTTGCATAGTTTAAGTACATACAAAATATGGTGCAGATTTGAACTGCAAAAGTTAAGTAAGTAGCATCATCAACATGTAGCACATCTTAAAGTTTAACATCCTATGGATTAGTTCTAATGGCTGATATACAAAAGTGCCAAACTACTGGCTAGCCATGTTAAGGTCATTCCTACAATCTAGTCAAGAGAGATGGCATCATCTTCATTTAATCCTGGCCCATGTGATGGTGGCCTATTGAAGATGATCTGTTTGATCCTTTCTGATTGCCTTCTCTCCATTGGTTGTCTTTTCCTTTGAGCTGCCATCCTCCTTTGGTATTCTGCATTCCTCCTCACTACTGGTTCTAGCATTGGCTCTTGCTCCACAACAGGCTCTGGTCTTTCAGAATGGATTCTAACATCTTCAGGTGTAATACCAATTGACCAAGCTGGTGCAGGAATACCCATAGTATTCTGCAAAATTTTAACATTAATTAACAAAATGAATAATCAGCATACATAAACAAAATTAATGTAAAAGATTGGAAGTACTTACTCCTAACATCGGCTCTCCATCAACAGGATCCCAAGAAAGACCAAACCCTATAGGTTTTATTCCACCAGGATACATATGAGCTTTTGATTCATCTCCTTTCCCTCTCATTCTAACAACTTTCCCATTTATGGACCTAAGCCTCCTATTGCTAACACCTTGTTCACTACTTGCAGCTTCACTTGATGGTATTCCTACACTACCACCCATTGTTCTAACACCATCACCCCTCATTAGTACACCCCTACCCCTACCCCTACCCCTACCTCTGATTCTTACACCAACACCCCTAGTTGGTGAAGGCAACTGATCTAGTGTAGACATTTCAAAGCCAACTGGAGGAGTTGAAATTTGAGCTGGTGCAGAACAACCAGTTGGCATCTCATCTTGTGGTGCATTCAAAACAGAAGGTGCTTGTGGTGCAGACCCACCACTTGGTGTTGACAACTGATTCGCTCCCAAACAGTCAAGTTTAATCACACAAGCTAACCACTTGTGAATGGTCAACCGTAATAAACTTAAAACAGCTCAGAAAGCAATGCAATGAAGATCTGGAGAATATAGTGGATTCCCGGGTCGTTAAGTCCCACGGAGGATTAATGGTGTTTGAACACTTTCAGGTGTCGAATAATCACTAAGGATAGTGATCAGTAAGGATTTTGATGGATAATTACACTACTGATTGATTGGAATGGATATTGGATACAGAATTGTAAAGTACAACAATCAGATAAGACAAACGTAAATACGTACATTTATTAAATTACATAAACGTATACAATAAAACGTGAGTTTAAAGAAATAAAAGGCCTACCAATATGAAAATGATTTTTTTGGAATCCTAAAAATAAAAGAAAATTATTGGACAAAGACAATTATTTTTAACACTATTTATTTAATTATTATTAATTAAAAACTTTTTTTAACTATTTAATAATACACTAAAATATTAGAAAATATGAAATAAAGCTAGAAAAATAAAATTATGATTTAGAAAAATCTAAAATATTATAAAACTTATTATAAAATTGAAAATATATTTTTTACACTTTTTATCTATTTATTATTAATTAATTACTATTTAAAATACACTTAAATACAAGAAAATATAAAATTAACCTGGAAAAATAAAATTTTAACTTAGAAAAATCTAGAATATTATAAAACTAATTTTAAAACTGAAAAGATATTTTTTATGTTTTTTATTTATTTATTATTAATTATTTAATACTTTTAACTATTTTAAATTTTAATAAATACTAAATAAACAGAGAAAATTATGAAACTTTTTCTGAAAATATCTTATGATGACAGAAAGCTAAGAAAATTATAAAAACAAGATGTGCTTAATAATAAGCTGAAAAGAAAAATCAAAAAGCTAAATTCTATTAAATAAACGCTATCACTATATTTAAAAATGATGTTTTTGTGATTTTTATTTTTGAAAACTAATTAACTACTTAAAATAAGCAACTTTAATAAAAACAAAAATTTTCAAACTTAAAAATAAGCTGTTTAATGAAGAAAAAGCTTAACAGTGCAAGTTTATGAGCTTATTTGATGTTTTTAAGCTCAAACAAGCTTACAAGCTGGAACAAAAGCTGAAATAAGATGCAAATAAGCTAGAGTAACTCAAATGAAGCTAAAAGATACAAATAAGCACAATGATAAGCTATATTAAGCAAATAAGCACTTATATTAAACTAAGCAACCAAACAAGCATGCACAGATCTTGTAGGCAAGATTAAGCTAGGGGCAAAAGCTCATAAGCTCAAAATAAGCACTGAATCAACAAGCTGTGTTGGTGGGCTATCCAAAAAAAACAAGGCTCAATGCCTGGGGCCCACTATTAAGCTCTTGACAAGCTTATGAAAGTGGCTTGTGAGCACTGAGTTAAGCAGTTTACACCAAAATGGGACAAGAAATAAACTACTAACAGCCCTATCTAATTAGCTAGAAAGTGAAATTTTAATCTTGGAACTTTGAGATGGCTAGGTTAGCTACACAGAAAACTAAAATTCACAAGCTGAGACTCAATAAAGAGCTTTTGACAAGCTTGTGAAAATGGTAGCAAAGCTGTGCACAGGGCACACTTTTTGAAAAGGGGTTCAAAAGAAGCTAAATAATAAGCACTGAATAAGCTGATTAAAAGTGATCTAATATTTTTCTAATTTAGTTAAGCAGCTAAACTTTAATATCCCAAAAGTATATAGACTAAATCTTAATATTATGTCCTATATAAAATTATCCATTTTATTCAAAAACGACCAAACTTAAATTTTGACTTTTTATGATGAACTAAAAGGTTGACTTTTATGAACTTTGAATCAATACTATTCACTGATTATGTTATATTAAGTTATATTAAGACTAGATTGAGCAATTATAACAACTTATGAACAAGAAATCATAATCATGGATCATGAAAATCAAACAGACAAGAAACAAGATGAGATCAAAAGGTATTTTGACTTTTTCTTAAATAAGGACTGGTTTTCTTGGTGTCTATGAGTTATTATGAACCAATGAGACACAGAACAACAATAAGCTATAACACAAACACTCTTTAAAACAGTTAAACTAGCAAATCCAAACACCCTTTTAAGTGACTGTTTTGAAGCTTTTCAAAGCTTAACACTGATTTAAGCCATGAAATCTATTGAAATACTTATACTAACTATATTGAGACAGATTTGAACTAAAATTAGCAAGAGTTAACCACTGATACTAAGATATGCAATCTTTTAAGAAATTTCTTACAATTTGAATCCAAGCACAAGACTGAGAACTGAGGCACATAAACATACCCTATAGCTTCCCAAGAAGCACTAAACCAAAAGGAAATCATGTATTTACCCTGCTCCAGGTTTGACCTTCACTTCCATGGACTTTTGATTTTTCAACATTTTTTTGTATTTTTTTGGTATTTTTGCTTTTGACTTCTAAACTGACTTTTAAAGTATCTAATAGCTTTAATAAGCTATCTAGGAGCTTATGTGATCTTATAAGTCCTTATTAACATATACAAACAACATTAGAACACATTGAAAATTTGAACTTGAAAATTTCACAAACATGAAATAAGACTGAACTTTGAAATTAAGGACTGGAAAAGATTCAAATACACTTTAATAACTTAAACAAAGTACTAGAAAGACTTAAAATACACTGGAAATTTAAAATTAACTAATTCGACATTCAAAAACTAAAATTACACTTGATAGCTCTGTACATTGCACCACCTATCTTTATAGATATCTTTTAGAGACTTGTCGACATCTCTGAATCTTTCCCAGCTCATTCCAACCATTGGATTGGTCAAAATCATCAGAACCATCCATTTGTAGTTTTGGCGCCAAAATAGTCAAGAGCAGGTTTATGCATTTAAAGAAGTTTGGGGGATTGTGGAGGTGGAGGGGAGTGGGTATACAAGTGGAAAGACAGGTGGAAAGGTGAAGAAGTGGAGAAAACGATTACTGGTTTTGGTTTGCAGTGGGGGGAGAAGGAGATGAACAGTGTGACTGGTTTGGCGGGTTTGACTATATTTGACCAGAGGATATTAATAAAGGGGGGGTCCAAAAGGGGGGTCACAGGGTTAATTGGCAGGGGTCTTTTGATTTAGCTGGGGTTTAAAATACAAAAAGGGTCCAATTGGTTTGTTTAATACAAGGACTAATTTTGTAATTTTCTGTTTTATGAGAGACCAAAACTGCCACTTTTCCAAAGCTCACTCAAGGACCAAACCTGCCAAATATGAATAGTACAAGGACCATTATGCATAAAATTCCATTTTTTTTAAATTTCCAAGGACTATTTATGACAATTTTTAAAGTTAAGGGACTTAAGTTGTCATTTTGCAATTTTAAATTTCAAATATCAAATTTGACAACTCATGAATCCCTAGGGACTTTAAATAACATTTTTCTTTATTTTGAATTACCAGGGACTGAATTTGACAACTTTTGAAACTTGGGGGACTAAAACTGCCAATTATGCAAACTTGATACGTTTTTCATCTGATTTTGATATTTTTGCATTTAAAACACATAAAACACTTATTTGTGATATTTTTATCATTTTGATGCATTTCTGAGTGTTTTCAGATGTTTTTGGCATTCTAAATGGTACTAAAATGATGAGTATTTAGACACTCATCAATCCCCCACACTAAGATATTGCTAGTCCCAAGCAATGTTTTGAGAAAAATTAATGGATTTCATCTCTTTACCAAAAGCCATTACTTCTGGAGTAGCCAATTGTTTTAGTTCAAGTAAGAACCTTGGCACAATGATAACCAAATGATTTTGAGCAAATCACCAGCTGTAAACGGATTTGATTTGTCTTTACCAGAAACCGTTTGTTTCTGGACTAGCCAACTCTTAGATAAATTATCAATATTATCTTTGGTGAGCCGATTACCAATTATGGCTTTCCAACTGCCTTTACCACAAGCCATAAACTTGCGGGCTAGCCAACTTTTCACTAATTAAAGATATGGTGAGTTGAACACCATACAATTTTGGGCAAATTGCAAGCCATAAACGGATTTGAGATATCTTTACCAAGAGCCGTTTGCTCCTGTATTAGCCAATCCTTATGTGGGTTAGACATGGTGGACTGATTACCATTTGCTGAGTAAGTGAAAAACACTTACTCAAAAAAAATTTTGGCCAAAAACGGGGGAATTGGGTGGAATATTTACATGATAAAATTCGTGAGAATTCCCCCCCCCCCCCCACACTTAGAAATGAATATTACCCTCAATATTCAAAGTACCGGCGGTTATGCCGAAACATAGAACGTAAAAGGGAAATACTACGGCCATTATTTTATTTTTGATATATACATTTTTTTTAGAGAGAGGTTTATATACAACAGCGGGGGGCAACTCCCCCACACTAGGGTGGTAGAAAGTAGAAAGAAGTCAGAAATATGAGTGAAAACCCATATTGTGTGTGCTACTGTTTTTGATTACCGAGTCGCTAGCTTGACTCGATCCCCGCATTCATTGGTTCATGGGGAAAGTTTGTAGATCCGGGACAACCACAGGTGGAATGTCCTCTCCAAAGTAATGCTTTAATCGATGACCATTCACTTTAAAATTTGGACCATCGGGTTGAGATAACTCAATGGTACCATAAGGATAAACCTTAGCAATAGTAAATGGACCAGACCAACGGGACTGAAGCTTTCCCGAGAAAATCTTTAATCTAGAATTAAAAAGAAGGACTCGATCACCGACGTTGAAAACGCGGTTCTTGATTTTAGAGTCATGAATCTTCTTTGTCTTTTGTTTGTAGATCAAAGAGTTCTCGTATGCTTGATCACGGAGTTCATTTAGTTCATTCATTTGAACTTTTCTGTGATCACCAGCTGTCTGAATATCGAAATTGGCATGTTTCAAGGCCCAGTATGCTTTGTGCTCAAGCTCAATCGGAAGATGACATGCCTTTCCGTACACTAGCTTGTATGGAGTACACCCGATGGGTGTTTTGTAAGCTGTACGGAAGGCCCAGAGTGCGTCATCCAGTTTATCCGACCATGATGCACGATTTTCGCCTACTGTCCTTTCAAGAATTCTTTTTATACCACGGTTGGAAACTTCCACTTGCCCACTTGTTTGTGGGTGGTATGCAGTAGAGAGACGGTGGGTTACACCATACTTTTGCATGACACGATCAAATTGGTCATTGCAGAAATGCGTACCACGATCACTGATTATAGCTCGCGGAGTTCCAAACCTAGCAAAAAGAGATTTTAAAAACTTTACAACAACTCGGGCATCATTGGTAGGTAAAGCTTTCGCTTCAACCCATTTTGACAAATAGTCAACAGCCACAAGTATGTATTTGTTACCTCGAGATGATGGAAATGGCCCCATAAAGTCAATGCCCCAGATGTCAAATATTTGAATGGTGTTTTGCGGCATTTCATTTCTTTGCGAGATATTTCCGTGACGTTGACAAGCGTCACATGCTTTGACAAAATCGTGGGCATCCTTGTAAATCGTGGGCCAATAAAACCCGGAATCAAACACCTTTTTGGCGGTGTAGTTTGGACTATGATGGCCCCCGGTGGGTCCAGCATGGCAAGCTTTGAGAATGTCCATAGCTTCCTGTCCATAAACACACCATCGGATGACTTGATCCGCACAGATTTTTAATAAGTAGGGGTCGTCCCAGAAGTAATGTTTAACATCTTTGAAGAATTTGTTCTTCTGTTGGGTCGACATCCCTTTCACTATGAAGTTACCCGCATGGTAATTTGCGAAGTCAGCAAACCATGGGGTAGTAGAGCTTCCACGAAAAGAAACCGCATTAAGTGTCTCGAGAGGAAATGTTTCATTTATTTCCTTTTTCTCGAAAACATCTTGGTGAGGGTTTTCTAAACGGGACAGATGATCAGCAGCCAGGTTCTCAGCTCCTTTTTTATCACGTATAATGATATCAAATTCCTGGAGGAGGAGAACCCAACGGAGCAATCTCGGCTTTGCATCTTGTTTTGCAAAGAGATATTTGAGAGCCGAGTGATCCGTATACACCACACATTTGGTCAAGATTAAGTTAGGCCGAAACTTCTCAAACGCATACACCACGGCTAGTAGCTCTTTTTCTGTGGTTGTGTAATGAGTTTGAGCTTCAGTCATAGTCTTACTTGCATAGTGGATAGGCTGAAAATGCTTGCTTCTACGTTGCCCTAGGACTGCACCGATAGCAAAATCACTTGCATCGCACATGAGCTCAAAAGGCAAGTCCCAGTCGGGAGCAACGAGAATGGGTGCTTCAGTAAGCTTTTTCTTTAATGTTTCAAAAGCTTCGATGCACTCGGGTGAGAAGATAAAAGGAGCATCTTTTTCAAGAAGATGGGTCATAGGCCGGGCGATTTTAGAAAAATCTTGTATGAATCTGCGATAAAAACCGGCATGACCTAAAAAACTCCTAATACCTTTGATGGTAGTAGGATGAGGCAGTTTAGCAATAACATCGACTTTTGCTCTATCTACCTCAATCCCATTTTTTTGAAATCTTATGGCGAAGGACAATGCCTTCTTTGACAATAAAGTGGCTTTTCTCCCAATTTAGACAAAGATTGGTGTCTTCACACCTTTTGAGCATTTTTTCTAAATGGGAGAGACATGTTTGAAACGAGTCCCCAATGACCGAGAAGTCATCCATAAACACCTCCATTGTTTCCCCGATCATGTCGTGGAAAATGGCCATCATACATCGTTGGAACGTGCCAGGAGCATTACATAAGCCAAAAGGCATACGTCTGTAGGCAAAAGTTCCGTATGGGCAGGTGAATGTAGTGTTCTCTTGATCCTGTGGATCAATGGGAATCTGAAAATACCCCGAGAAACCATCAAGGAAACAATAGTACTCGTTCCCTGCTAATCTCTCAAGCATTTGGTCCATGAAGGGTAGAGGAAAATGGTCTTTACGGGTAGAGTCATTCAACTTACAATAGTCAATGCAAACACGCCATCCCGTAACCAGCCGAGTTGGAATTAACTCGTTATCTTCATTTGTGACAACAGTTATGCCACCCTTTTTAGGAACACAGTGAATTGGGCTAACCCAAGGACTATCTGAGATTGGGTAAATTAATCCTGCATCAAGAAGTTTGATAACCTCCTGTTTGATAACATCATGGATTTTTAGATTTACTCTTCTCTGATGTTGAACTGCTGGTTTGAAGTCATCCTCCATCAAGATTTTGTGAGTACAAAACTCAGGGTTGATACCCTTAATGTCGGAGAGTTTCCAAGCAATTGCTTGCTTGTGTGACTTCAAGACCTTTATGAGAGCAGTCTTTTCATCTTTACTCAAATCTCGAGCAATAATGACGGGTAATTTATTATCACCCTCAAGAAATGCATACTCGAGATGAGGTGGTAAGTCCTTAAGTTCTACCTCAGGAAATTCTTCAGTTTTCTCAACTGACTTGACTTCCTTATTATGAAGTTCGACGGGAGGGAGTGATGATGGATCATCATTAAGTAACTTCTCAATGAGAAGTATGTCCCCCTCAATGTCGATGGGAGTGTGATCAATTTCCCATGGAACAGAATCACTAGACAAGTATGCTTCAATCTCTTCCAAGACGAAGTCACTTTCCTCAAAAGGAGTGAGAGAAGGAGTAGAATTGGCAATGATGGGTTGAGATGAATGAGTGATATTATCACTCGAAGAATTATGATCATAACCAAGAACTTCTTGAGAGTACTCTTCAGAAGCAACATCAATGATATCTATTCGGTTAACCGACTCAGAATCATAGTTTGCGGAGTACCTCGAAGTTTGATCAAGGTTAAAGGTGACAGCTTCATTACCAACACGTAATGTGATTTCTTGCTCAAATACATCAATGAGAGCACGGCCCATTCTCAGGAATCCTCGTCCAACAATGAGAGGAACCCGATGATCGGCATCGAAATCAACAACCACAAAGTCAGCTGGAAAATGGAACTTTCCTACTTTCACAAATACGTCCTCGGCAATGCCAAGAGGAAGGGATATTGTACGATCTACAAGCTCGAGAGTCATGCATGTAGGAGTAAGTTCCGGAAGAGAAAGTTTCTTCCATACTGAATAAGGCATCAGGTTTATGCTTGCACCAAGATCGGCTAAGGCAAAGCATTCAACCATTCCTGGAAATACACAAGGTAAGAGAAATTTTCCAGGATCCCTAAGCTTTTCTGGAAGCTTCTTCAAGATAACTGCAGAGCAGTTCTCGTTCAGAGGAGTTTTAGCCATTTCAAACAGCTTTTCCTTGTTGCTTAACATGTGTTTGAGAGTTGATGCAAATTTGGGCATCAGCATGATAGCATCCGCAAAGCTTATGTCAAAATGTAGTTCTTGGAAAATTTGAAAAAAAAATTCCATTTGATGACTGGCTTTTTCGCGAAGCTTTTGCTCATTCAAACGTGATGGGTAAGGAATAGAAGATTTGGATTTGGGGTTTTCAACAGGAGCTACAGGAGGTTCAAAAACAACTCCTGGATTGGATTTGGGTTTCTGGACAACTTGAGGATGGACATTGTTGGTACCTCTGTTATTAGTAGGAAGTTCCTTGTCCTTTGTTGCCTCAGGTTCACTTTCCACTACCTTCGGGAGAGAAGAAGAAGAGGTAGTAGGAATAGCTGGTCCATTGTATGAAACACCACTTTTGGTTGTGATCGCCTTTGCATCGCCCCTCGGGTTAGCGATCATGTTGCTCGGAAGTTTTCCTGAGCCCGAGGGTTGATCATTTAAAGACTTCTTAAGATCAGCGATCTGACTGACCAACAACCTGTTCATTTCATCTTTGGATTTCATGAATTGCTTCAATAACTCATCAGATGATGGTATTGGAGGCTGTGGAGGGAAATTTTGAGGTCGTATGTTTTGATTATGACCTTGTTGTTGAAAATTCCCTTGGTTAGGATTCACATTTCCCTGAAATTGATTCCCTCGATTGAAATTGTTTTGATTAAGGTTTCCTTGATGTTGGAAACCTTGATTGGATCCGGGATAGAAATTACCTTGGTTTTGATAACCTTGGTTCATTCTAGGTTGGTTCTGATTCCGGTTTTGTATGTTAGGATTCTGGTTAAAACCGGGTGGTGCCTGATAAGTGTTAGCACGGTAGTTTGGTTCATTTTGAGGACGGTATTGATTACCTCCTTGATTTGAAGTACCGGCTATAGCATTGGCTTCAAATGGACTACCATCGGTGGCAGTACAGTTGTAGTATGCATGAGGACCACCACAAGTAACACAGACCTTGACTTTCTTCACTTCACCATGTGATGGTGTCTGTGTGAAAGTGACTTTCTTTTGGTTTGCAAGAACCAAAGCCTGAACAATATCTGTGAGTTTTTCAATCTTAGCATCGGTGCTAGATGTACTCACAGGAGATGAAGTAGAAGGTCCAACATTAGACTGAGTCTGATATGTCTTTGTTCGGAAAGGACGGACCTGGGACTTGTTTTCATTGATTTGTAAGGCTTCTTTTGTGGTCTTGCTCAGGAAATTACCTCCCGCGGAGGCATTTAGAGAGTCTTGGTCAGCTTGTCTCAGACCATTGTAGAAAGTATCCATCTGCATTAACTCGGTAAAACCATGATGCGGACACTTGCGGAGCAATTCTTTGTAACGATCCCATGCCTCCCCGAATGATTCATCAAATCTTTGAGAAAATTTCATTATCTCATTCTTAAGACTTGTAGTTCGGGATGGAGGATAGAAATCGTTAACAAACTTGGTGACTAGATCCTCCCATGTCTCAATGGAACGAGGGGGTTGTTTCTCAAGCCAATTCTGGGCTTGTCCCTCTAAGAGAATGGGAACAGAAGAAGCTTAATTGCTTCATGTGGGACATTCTTGTATTTGATGGTAGATGCAATCTTGTTAAACCATCGAATATGTGCATGAGGATCATCCCGCTCAAAACCATAAAATTGGCTTTGGGTTACAAGATTAAGCAACCCGGTTTTGAGCTCAAAGGTATCAGCCACGATGGCTGGGACAATAATGGCATCTCCGTAACCCTCGATGGGTGCTTGGAGAAGCTCATTCACAGGCTTGTCTTCTGCCATTACGACAGGGGGTGGTTGTGCTAGACGTTCCTCAGTCACGGCTGAAGGAGCAGAACGTCCTCTACGTCTACGAGGAATATTTGCAAGCTCAGAAAGTGGACTTGTAGAACTGGAAGAACGAGTGCGCATGCACTAAGTATAAAAATCAGTTTCAAAACAAATGCGGGGCAAAACGACAAGTGAACTTAAACCAATAATCACAAATGAAATGGCTTCTTTGAAAAAGGTACACCAAATCACAAGGACACAAAGGTAAGTTTTAAATCTGTTGTTCGGGAACTTATTAATGTTCACACCCCAGTTGGTAGGTGTACTGCCTTGATTTACGGTGGTTGATTTTTATGTATTTAAGTACCACTAAAAAGACGTAGGTATGGATATGTGCTAAAGGTTTAAAAACTTTTGGAAAATATTTTTGGTATCGTCTCGTTTAACCAAATCGTATCTCTTTAAGAATCACCTTAAAGGAAACACAAGCTAGAAAACGTTACGATTGTTTTGTTGTTTTATATTTTTTGGTGTTGTTAACACTTTAGGAAAAGTGTTAATGAACTTTTTGAGTTTGATTAACTTTACAAAAAACTTTTTACAAAAGGTGGTATATGTGCAAGTACGGGTCTGAAAACTGCTTTAAAACACGCTTACAGCCTCCCCGGCAGCGGCGCCAAAATTTGATTCGCTCCCAAACAGTCAAGTTTAATCACACAAGCTAACCACTTGTGAATGGTCAACCGTAATAAACTTAAAACAGCTCAGAAAGCAATGCAATGAAGATCTGGAGAATATAGTGGATTCCCGGGTCGTTAAGTCCCACGGAGGATTAATGGTGTTTGAACACTTTCAGGTGTCGAATAATCACTAAGGATAGTGATCAGTAAGGATTTTGATGGATAATTACACTACTGATTGATTGGAATGGATATTGGATACAGAATTGTAAAGTACAACAATCAGATAAGACAAACGTAAATACGTACGTTTATTAAATTACATAAACGTATACAATAAAACGTGAGTTTAAAGAAATAAAAGGCCTACCAATATGAAAATGATATTTTTGGAATCTTAAAAATAAAATAAAATTATTGGACAAAGACAATTATTTTTAACACTATTTATTTAATTATTATTAATTAAAAACTATTTTTAACTATTTAATAATACACTAAAATATAAGAAAATATGAAATAAAGCTAGAAAAATAAAATTATGATTTAGAAAAATATAACATATTATAAAACTTATTTTAAAATTGAAAATATATTTTTTACACTTTTTATCTATTTATTATTAATTAATTACTATTTAAAATACACTTAAATACAAGAAAATATAAAATTAACCTGGAAAAATAAAATTTTCACTTAGAAAAATCTAGAATATTATAAAACTAATTTTAAAACTGAAAAGATATTTTTTATGTTTTTTATTTATTTATTATTAATTATTTAATACTTTTAACTATTTTAAATTTTAATAAATACTAAATAAACAGAGAAAATTATGAAACTTTTTCTAAAAATATCTTATGATGACAGAAAGCTAAGAAAATTATAAAAACCAGATGTGCTTAATAATAAGCTGAAAAGAAAAATCAAAAAGCTAAATTCTATTAAATAAACGCTATCACTATATTTAAAAATGATGTTTTTGTGATTTTTATTTTTGAAAACTAATTAACCACTTAAAATAAGCAACTTTAATAAAAACAAAAATTTTCAAACTTAAAAATAAGCTGTTTAATGACCAAAAAGCTTAACAGTGCAAGTTTATGAGCTTGTTTGATGTTTTTAAGCTCAAACAAGCTTACAAGCTGGAACAAAAGCTGAAATAAGATGCAAATAAGCTAGAGTAACTCAAATGAAGCTAAAAGATACAAATAAGCACACTGATAAGCTATATTAAGCAAATAAGCACTTATATTAAACTAAGCAACCAAACAAGCATGCACAGATCTTGTAGGCAAGATTAAGCTAGGGGCAAAAGCTCCTAAGCTCAAAATAAGCACTGAATCAACAAGCTGTGTTGGTGGGCTATCCAAAAAAAACAAGGCTCAATGCCTGGGGCCCACTATTAAGCTCTTGACAAGCTTGTGAAAGTGGCTTGTGAGCACTGAGTTAAGCAGTTTACACCAAAATGGGACAAGAAATAAACTACTAGCAGCCCTATCTAATAAGCTAGAAAGTGAAATTTTAATCTTGGAACTTTGAGATGGCTAGGTTAGCTACACAGAAAACTAAAATTCACAAGCTGAGACTCAATAAAGAGCTTTTGACAAGCTTGTGAAAATGGTAGCAAAGCTGTGCACAGGGCACACTTTTTGAAATGGGGTTCAAAAGAAGCTAAATAATAAGCACTGAATAAGCTGATTAAAAGTGATCTAATGTTTTTCTAATTTAGTTAAGCAGCTAAACTTTAATATCCCAAAAGTATATAGACTAAATCTTAATATTATGTCCTATATAAAATTATCCATTTTATTCAAAAACGACCAAACTGAAATTTTGACTTTTTATGATGAACTAAAAGGTTGACTTTTATGAACTTTGAATCAATACTACTCACTGATTATGTTATATTAAGTTATATTAAGACTAGATTGAGCAATTATAACAACTTCTGAACAAGAAATCATAATCATGGATCATGAAAATCAAACAGACAAGAAACAAGATGAGATCAAAAGGTATTTTGACTTTTTCTTAAATAAGGACTGGTTTTCTTGGTGTCTATGAGTTATTATGAACCAATGAGACACAGAACAACAATAAGCTATAACACAAACACTCTTTAAAACAGTTAAACTAGCAAATCCGAACACCCTTTTAAGTGACTGTTTTGAAGCTTTTCAAAGCTTAACACTGATTTAAGCCATGAAATCTATTGAAATACTTATACTAACTATATTGAGACAGATTTGAACTAAAATTAGCAAGAGTTAACCACTGATACTAAGATATGCAATATTTTAAGAAATTTCTTACAATTTGAATCCAAGCACAAGACTGAGAACTGAGGCACACAAACACACCCTATAGCTTCCCAAGAAGCACTAAACCAAAAGGCAATCATGTATTTACCCTGCTCCAGCTTTGACCTTCACTTCCATGGAATTTTGATTTTTCAACATTTTTTTGTATTTTTTTGGTATTTTTGCTTTTGACTTCTAAACTGACTTTTAAAGTATCTAATAGCTTTAATAAGCTATCTAGGAGCTTATGTGATCTTATAAGTCCTTATTAACATATACAAACAACATTAGAACACATTGAAAATTTGAACTTGAAAATTTCACAAACATGAAATAAGACTGAACTTTGAAATTAAGGACTGGAAAAGATTCAAATACACTTTAATAACTTAAACAAAGTACTAGAAAGACTTAAAATACACTGGAAATTTAAAATAAACTAATTCGACATTCAAAAACTAAAATTACACTTGATAGCTCTGTACATTGCACCACCTTTATTTATAGATATCTTTTAGAGACTTGTCGACATCTCTGAATCTTTCCCAGCTCATTCCAACCATTGGATTGGTCAAAATCATCAGAACCATCCATTTGTAGTTTTGGCGCCAAAATAGTCAAGAGCAGGTTTATGCATTTAAAGAAGTTTGGGGGATTGTGGAGGTGGAGGGGAGTGGGTATACAAGTGGAAAGACAGGTGGAAAAGTGGAGAAAACCATTACTGGTTTTGGTTTGCAGTGGGGGGAGAAGGAGATGAACAGTATGACTGGTTTAGCGGGTTTGACTATATTTGACCAGATGATATTAATAAAGGGGGGGTCCAAAATAGGGGGGTCACAGGGTTAATTAGCAGGGGTCTTTTGATTTGGTTGGGGTTTAAAATACAAAAGGGGTCCAATTGGTTTGTTTAATACAAGGACTAATTTTGTAATTTTCTGTTTTATGAGGGACCAAAACTGCCACTTTTCCAAAGCTCACTCAAGGACCAAACCTGCCAAATATGAATAGTACAAGGACCATTATGCATAAAATTCCATTTTTTTTTAATTTCCAAGGACTATTTATGACAATTTTTAAAGTTAAGGGACTTAAGTTGTCATTTTGCAATTTTAAATTTCAAAGATCAAATTTGACAACTCATGAATCCCTAGGGACTTTAAATAACATTTTTCTTTATTTTGAATTACCAGGGACTGAATTTGACAACTTTTGAAACTTGGGGGACTAAAACTGCCAATTATGCAAACTTGATACGTTTTTCATCTGATTTTGATATTTTTGCATTTAAAACACATAAAACACTTATTTGTGATATTTTTATCATTTTGATACATTTCTGAGTGTTTTCAGATGTTTTTGGCATTCTAAATGGTACTAAAATGATGAGTATTTAGACACTCATCAACAACTCATGTTGTTCATTCAAGACAGAAGGGTCTTGTGGTGCAGACCCACCACTTGGTGTATTACCATCATTTGGTGTATTAGCAGAACTTGGTGTTTTACCACCCCTTGGGGTTTTACCACCTCTAGGAGTCTTACCACCTCTTGAAGACCCACCACTTGGTATCTCATCTTCTGGCTTACTTGGACAAGCCCTTTGATTATGTCCACTCTGACCACAAAGCTTACAGTGATTTAGTTGCCCCTTTTTGCTAATCCTAGTCCTATTCCCATCATTCTCACTTGCATCTCTTTTTCTCTTATGTGCTGGTCTTCCAGGCATTCTTCTGATCATAGGAGGTAATGACTTTTGATATTCAATTGGAGGCCATTGATCCATCCCATTTTGACCCTCAATATAATGACTATAAGCATATACAAACCTTTCTTTCCTGAACCAATTAGAAACATAGTCTTCAGGGTCTTTATGCAGGAAGTAGATAGCTGCAAAGCCATGTTCATATGGTAGACCAATCAGTTGCCAACCTCTACAACTTCAAGTCCTTTCCTTTTCATCAACTTTGAAACCTTCATACCCATTTCTCACTTCAAACCTGCTCTGACCACTTGAAATAACTTTCCAGTTCCTACAGTGAACAATAATATGCATTTATTAGTGAACAATAGTATGCATTTATTAGTACTTATTTAAAATGACTTACATGTGCTTATCCTTGAGTATTTCAAACTTCTTCCTTATGTTTGGACATATCACATCTTCCCATTTATCATGCTTCTCTCTCATTCTTTGCATCCTTTCCATCATACCAGTTCTGATATCCTCCAACATATTAATGATTGGCTTTCTTCTTGCCTCAACAATAAGTGAGTTGAAGCACTCACTTATTCCATTCTCAACTGCATCACATGCTCTATATGTGAGGAAGAATGCCCTACTCCAGCTTTCTGGTTGTCTATCCATCAGATGCTTATGTGCTTCTTTGTTGACATCTCTAATCTGATTCATTGCTTGTTCAAACTTAGCAGGGTATGTAGCCTTAGCAGCTTTCCAAAAGAGATTCCTAAACAGCACACCAGTAAACTTCTTCCTGAAGTTAGCGTATATGTGCCTTGCACATTGTCTGTGCTCAGCCAAAGGCATTACATCCTTTGCAGCTTCAACAATACCCTGCAAAATAGATTAGTTAAACCTTGAGCAGATATCAAATGCATAACAGATATACAAAAGTTAATCCTTGTCCAAATGAAGAAGAAACTTACCTTATGCTGATCAGATATGATTGTTAGTCCTTCACCAGCTGCAATTCCCAAATCATCAATAAGACATTGCATGAACCAACTCCAATTTTCCTTGTTCTCTACACTCACCACTGCCCATGCAATTGGATATATTTGGTTATTGCCATCTCTTCCTACAACTGATAAAAGTTCACCCTTGCAGATGGTTTTCAGAAAGCATCCATCTAGACCTATTACCCTTCTGCATCCCTCTAACCATCCTTCTTTCAAAGCTTTATAGCATACATAAAAACTATCAAAGTAGTTCTTTCCATCAGGCATTGTGGTAACACATAGCTTACAAGTTGATCCAGGATTGGAAGTAAGGATTTCAGAAGCATATGACCAAAGCATTCCTTAGTGATCCTCTAAACATGTCTCATATTGCTGCAAAGCCTTAATCTTTCCCCTTCTAGCTTGACTAATAGTCACTTTGCATTTGAATTTCTTTAGTATTAACTCAATAAGAGACCTAACTGTTATAGAAGGATTGACCATGATCTTTTTAGCATAATTCCTAGCTACCCAGTTACTTGTTATTAAGCTGCCATACTCATATGTCCTAGAACAGACATGCCTATCATTCATGGTTTTGATTTAAAAAGATTTTTCAGCCTGCATCCAAGATGCCCACAATCTAAATGGGCATTTCTTCTCTTTATTATCCTTTGAACATTTAGCTAACAGTCTCTTAGGATTGTTTACTTTGTAATATAGCTTATAACCATTTTCCAAAGCATAGTATGCCAGTGCTCTTTTAAGTTGTTCAGGACTCTCATACCTTTCCCCTAATTGTGGTCTCATGAACTTCCATTTAACATTAGGATCATGGATTGGCCAGTGATCACCCAACTTATCTTGGTCATCTACTTTTTTAGGAACAAAGTCTTTATCACTGAAGTCATCTTTAGGCAAGCCATTGTAAACTCTAGTCAAAAAAATTTCATCAAACAACTTAACAGCTTTCTTCTTAGGTGAAGGCTCTACTTTCTTAGTCCTAACATCCAAAACCTCTTCCTCACCATCAGAAAAATGGTCAAGTGATGCAGTGTCACTCTCTTCAGAACCACAGTAGTCATACACATTGTAATCATCATCTTCTAAATCACTATCACTATCAGAATTGTGTTGTTCAGTGGTTTCATTTAAATCAAACTCAGAATGAGAGGCATATATATGCAACACATGATCATTATCTACACCGCATTGCACACAGGCATCAAAGTCAGCATTTGATTTTAGAGGTTTTAATCCTAATTAAAAGTCTAAGCCAGGAACCAAATAAAACAATGACTTCACCTCACCAGTACATTCACTTTCCAAAAGATTCACAAAACCTACCAAGTCTAATGCTAGCATATCAACATTAGGAATTTCTGATAGAATTTCATATTCATACGAAAGGGGATCTCTTACAAATACACCGCCACGATGATATTTTAGCAAAAAAGTGGATGGTTGGGATGGTGATGCCATCTGAAAGAAGATAAAACAAAAAAATTGTTAATTGCAGAAAACCTTAATTTTACAAACAAAACCCTAATTTATGACTGTTGAAACAAATAAATAATTACGTAATCAGAAATTAAGGTTACCTTTTTGGAGAAGATGACAACACTAATCAATTTTTATTTGATTGTAGAAAACCCTAATTACACAATTTTTAATTAGAGTTTGGGATCTGTGTGTGAAACGTTTAGGAAGTGTGTGTGTAGTTGGGATTATTAAAGAAACATTTGGGAAGTGAGTCAGATATATTTAAGCCACGTTTGGTGTCTTAATTAAATATAATAAACATAAATGAAATATATAATCCACGTAGGACAAATTACCGATAATTGAAGGTTACCAAAAAATGAGTAACAAATATAACCGGTCACACAAAGTATAGTAACCTGAATGACAACTTTTAAACTATAGTGACTTAGGACAAATTTCCCGCAAACTTTAATGACTTTTTTGTATAATAACCCTAAAATATAAATAAACGTTTTTACGGCTTATTTGTATCAACAGGCTCCATCAAATGAAAGAATCAACAACAACTGTAGCTATGGTTCAAAAAAGCACAACAACTCCATAAACAAATTGAAGAAGCTCAAACAACTTTGATATCTCCTGTGATATCATAAGATCCTCCATTAACACAACTGATTCAACAAGTAAAAGAAAGCTGACACACCTATGATATCACATTTGATATCACCTGTAAACTCACTTGTGATATCAAATGTGATATCACATTTGATATCAATGTGATACAACTGAGAAACCATGTAATACAGAAAAGCAAAAAGGAGAAAAGCATAACCTCAAGTACAACACACTGGGTCTTCTTATCTTCTGCAATTAACTGAATTACATGATTCCAAACAGGGTAAAAGTTGTAATCAACAACCTTTCTTTTGAACTTTTCAAGTGGCCGCATATATGCAATCACATAAGGATCAGACTTCCAAATCATTTCCTTGTTTTTCAAATTATTTGCCTTCACGATTGTTAAGGTAAGCAGTCCTTGTGGCTTAAGCTCTAGGTAACTGCGCAACTATCGAACAATGCATCAAATTTGCATCACCTCAGATATAGAGTGATGGAGAAAGCAAAATACAAAACGCACTAAAATAATTCAAAAGGACGCCATTCAGAAAAATGAAAATAAGCATCAACTAATGCAACATAGGCTACGATTACTCATTTACAATAACTAAAATGCACTTTGATTAATTCCCTAAAGCTTGTTTATTCAAATAAAATATTTTTAATTTGGTTACATATATGAAATGATGGACAAACAGGAACATGTGATTGCTTCTTAACTTGTGCATACCTCTCTAAGGCATTTTGTCAAACACCTTCCATGAATCAAATTTCCATCACTTCACCCATCCCAAAATGATATCATACTGAAACCTAATGCTACTCACAATCTAATACATAAACTAAAAGTATCAAAGTAATGATATTCAATTATTCATCATCGAATACCCAAACGAAACAAATAAGATTCATGATCTAATACAAAAAAAAGATCGATCATTAACCTATTAATTTAGAAACTAATAGAGTAATGATGCGCGTACGAAGCGCATTCAGGGTCAAAGGAACTTCCTTTTCATCGAGCAAGTTTTTCAACACCCTAGGCAGTGAACCTAATCGTTGTAGTGTAGTATTGCGTAAGCCTAGGGTATTGATATCGTTCTCTAGGGGAATAAGAATGCTAGTAAGAAGTGTATTACGCTAAGGTTGGTGTTGAGGATGATTATTTTTTATCTTTTTATATTTTTTTTAGAAAGCTAAGGGTAAAATCTCTGGGCTTGGATTTGAGGGTGGTACTTCTACCGATTACTCTACTATTCCAATTATCTAATTCTACGGGTAGTCTTATGTCTATTGATGTGTGCTTGTATGATGATTAAAAATGTGTTTACCTAGATACTATTACTCCCTAGTTATCTTTTATTGTAGGTTGAATTGCCACGTCCTTATTCTTAACGCGTTGTGTTTCCTAAAGTCGTAGGGTGTGCCTATGCCCTAACTCTTTGAAGTCACTTTTGAGTGTAGTAAACAAAATCCACTAAGTCATTCATAAACTACCAATGATTCATCAAGCATTAAACACAACGATAGCCTAGTCGCACTCCTAAGCCAATTACAATTAAGATAAGAGACAACCTAACAATAATTAACAACTAGGTTTCATAGATCTAAGCAAACACACAAGAAATTTAGCCGGACATGTTAAACAAGCAAGAATACACACAATCAATGGAAGACATAATGAAATTAATGGAATAAAACACTTATCTTGATGAGTAAAATAGGGTTTGGGACCCTAAGATACTGTCCAAGTCGGACTACAAACGTTTAGGGTTTTTACTCCACAAGTCTACCTCCTAAAATACTGAAAATTTGATTTATATATATAATTTTACACTTGCGACGGCGTCGCCTTATAGGTGGGACGCCGTCAGATTGCCGTCATTAGGGTTTTCGTCTTGGACAAGTTATCGTTGGGACGGCGTCACGTTGTAGTTGTGACACCGTCGGGCTTCAGCAGGGACGTCGTATGATTCTGGATCTGGGTCGTCTGAGATGAAAAGTCTTAGTGATGCCCTTCCTCTTCAAAGCCTGACGCCGTCAGGTGTATTTTAGCAAAAAGTCTACTGAGTCGTCAGGTGTATTTTAATTAAATCCGTAGAGAGAGACGACGTCGCCCTTTAGTTGGGACGCCATCAGCTTCAGTTTCTACAGCTTGAGTGTCTTCGATCTTGACTTAGCCATTTTCTTCATGTTTTCACTCCTTTTCGTCCAGATATGCATCATTCCAGCATTTTGCTTCCAAGAGACCTAAAAAGTGAAAAGGAACGAAATTAAGCAGTAACGGATATAAAAGTGATCGATTAAGGGCTTAATAGACCGCTTAAAAGTGTACGTTTTAAATCCTTATCAAGTAATTAGTATATACCTTCAGTTTCTAACTCAAAGATTGGAGCTCGTCGATTTTAATACATCAATGTCGACAACGGCGGTGGGCTACTGACGGCGGTGGGGGTGCACGACGGTGATCAGACGACACACTATGATTATGTGAAGTGTATGTGGGTGATGGCGGGAAACAGTTGTGGTTAGCTTAGTGATGATGGTGAACTGATTTTTGGAGGGAACATGTTGAGAGGAAAAACACTAAGTGTGTGTGTAAAAATGACGGTGAATGAAAAAAAGAAAAGAAAAAGAATTTTATATAGTAAATGGAAACTAGGTTTAATTAAATTAAATCTTATATTAATCTCAACCATTAGATCAATCTAAATAGAATGTGAGGATTTATCCATTGGTAAGCATCAAAATAAAGGTAAGCAAATGAAAATTTCTCATCTTATATATTCTCGTTATATTTGCTCATATCTTATAAATTTTGGTTATCTATCTCTACTAATATAAAGGAAAAATGGTCTTCTTGAAAGTGAAAACTGAATTTTGGTCAAACTCTATAAAACTCAATTCTGTCAAATGTAGTGGCGTTTAAGGAAACCAATGAATTGGAATTGGCTAGGCATTTAAGGAAACTAATGAATGAAATTGGCTAGGCGTTTAAGGAAACTAATGAAATTGTGCAGAAATATATTGAATCAATCTAATAACGGAAAGTATTGAATGTGAAGTTGAAACATGGCTGGAAAATTCAAATTACGGAAAGTATTGAATGTAAAGTTGAAATCTATCTATGGCAACTTCTTTATTCCATTCCAAACCTAATGCATTAAACAAATGAAGCGTACACACTACCTTCTTTCTCATATATCCCTCTCTTCCATCTAACCCTAGCACACACAAGAACAACACACTCGAAAAATCTTATCTTTCACCCTCATTACTGCCGCCACTATAACCTTAATCACCGCCGCCTTCTGCCGTGCCTCCATTTGTTAGTGGTTTCGGTTGTTCAGGCGGTTTTGGTTTATTTGGTGGTTTTCAGTGTGCTTGGTGGTTTTGTGTGTGCTTGGTTGTTTGGAGATATGTAAAGATCTATCTCAGAGTAGGTTTTTCTTGTGCTTGGTTATTATTACTGATATGTTTGTGGGTTTACTTTTGTTTGATGGTTTCTGCGACATGTTAGATTTTTGTTAAGATCAACATGACAGTTTATGGTTTTAGTTTCTTTGGTTGTTTTAAGAACCTTTTAAGATTCATTTGATAACAGATTTGAAGAAAAAAATATTTCTTAAGGTTTGATGTGTGTTTTGTTCGCCGGAATCTATAGGCATATTCGATGTGGGTGTATGTGGTAAACGGTTTACTTTTGGTGGCTTTGTGTTTATGTGGTTTTAGTCTATAAATAAATGGTAGTTGTGTGTTTATTTGTTCTTATGACAATTTTTAAAACAAATTTCGTTTATATATGTTAAATATGTGTTTAGATTAAAATAACCAGAACTAATTTGTAGAAATGCCAGCCACAACTAATCAACTAATTAATGCAAGATTGTTCCATGCAAATAATTCGATCTTTTACGTAATGATGCTTCCATGCAAGTAAGTACGTATATTGCATTCCATGAAAGTAAATCTTTTATAATTATATTACATTTTTTGATTGTTAAAAGATAACAACATTCTATTACCTATTATATACAAACACAAATTCTCTTACAATTGATGTTCATATTCATGTCGAACAACTTTCTGGAGCAACTGCTAAAATGGATCGGATTTAGGTTGATTTGGTTTGTAAAGAGATCGCTTCATTGTTGCATATAATACTCTATCAAACATAGAATTGAAAGCGATACTAATGCTGTTGAAAGTTTTAAGAAGCTTGTTGTACAGAAAATGAAAGATTTTGCTACATGGATAGAACAACTCGAACCATTATTTACCAGTAAATTTATTATATGTATTTATGTAGCATTTTACATTTAAACTTGCGTACGTTTTCGACTCAATGAAGTTATTCTTATTCTTATAAGAAATAAATTATGCACCGCCTAAGGTATTCTTATATATGACCTTTTATACTTATTCTTGTATGTAGCCTTTTACACGTATCCATCAAAATTTATATCAAACTTAATTATGTGTGTGGTAAAAAAAAAGAATTTTGAAGTTATATTCATCAAAATTTATGTCAAACTTTACTATGTGGTAAAAAAAGAATTTGTTAATACTAGACAACAAAATATGGAAAGGTGACAAGGTTTTATAGTTTCTAAGATTAAAAATAAAATGGTAGGTATTATTGTTTACCAAGTAAATGTTTTTCAAACTTTACTACTTTATTTGAGTTAAATTATCACATGTTACAACATTTGCAATCAAATTTTAATTATTTTATATTTTATTTATAAACATTACATAAAACATTTATAGTTGTTTGCTGCTAGATATCTCGTTGCTATGCATTTTGACTATTTCACGTTTTATTGCATCTATAACTGTTTGTCGCTATAAAATTCCGCTGCTATGCACGGGTACTCGTCTAGTACTACATATAAAGAAAAAGCGACATCACTTAAAACTTAAAAAACTTAAAATATATGTAATGTATTATGCCGAAAATACCTTTTCAAAACGTATGTATATGTTTAATTTTAGCAAGGTGGCAATTGAATGTAAACATATACAAATTTGTGAAGCATTTATAAGACAACTAACATTAAAAGTGGTAACAAACTTGATATATTTGTTTCCTTTCTCGTAAAAACTTGTTTTTAAATTTGAATTTCCCTTTTAAACATGCACTCACTTTTGGATGAATTTGCTCCTTCTTCTCCCCCCCTCCCCCCCCCCCCCCCCCCCTATTTTTCTATTTTTTTTAATTTAATTAAAGTGCACGTCACTATAAATAACGTCTTAAACTTTGACAACTAAAAAGGCTATTTTGTCTACGACATTTGAAATCTTACGAAACTTTTACAACAAGCTATTCATTTTTTCTTGAATACTTACTCAAATCATTAACACATTCAACTAACTAATCGTAAGGTAAGTTTTTATGATTTTAAATAGAGTTAATTTCATAAATGATATATCTGGTCTGTCAGGTTTAACGGATTTAATCTTTTTATTTTTTTTAACGGGTTTGGTCCCTGTATTTGCGGCCTGTAACGGGTTAGGTTCATTGACAAATTTTTTCGTTTGTTTGCCCGTCAAATTTAAGAAATAATATAAATTCCCTTATAAATAAGGTCTATGTGGTTTGTGCGGTATAACAAATTTAATCCCTATTTTTATTTATTAAGTTTAGTTCGTTTCATACGTTTATAACCGTTTTCGTCTATTCTTGTCCGTTTTTATACGTTTTCATCCGTTTTTATACGTTTTTGCAAGTTTTTATCCGTTTTCTTCCGCTTTTGTACGTTTTCATCCGTTTTTATACGTTTTCGCCCGTTATTATATGTTTTCGTCCGTTTTCTTACGTTTTCGTCCGTGTTCGCACGTTTTGGTCCGTTTTTATACGTTTTCGCCCAATTTTATATATTTTCGTCCGTTTTCTTATGTTTTCGTCCGTATTCGCACGTTTGCGTCCATTTTCGTCACTTTTTTTCACATGTGACGAAAAAAAGATTTCTAAAATAAATATTTCATAAAATAATTCAAAAATAAAAAGTTCTTTTGACATAAAAGTTTTTAAAAAAACTTTAAAAAATATTTGGAAAAAAAAATTTGAAAAAGAATTTTTGAAAAAAAATTGGAATAAAATATTAGGAACTTTTTTTTCAAATAAAAAATTAGATTTTTTTTTTGAAAAACAATTTTCGAAAAAAAAAATTGGATTTTTTCCTAATTTTTTATTCCAAATTCTTTTTACGAAATTTAATTTTTCAATTTTTTTCCAATTTTTTTTTTAATTTTTTTATGTCAAAAAAAACTTGTTTTTTCCTGAAATATTTCTTTTAGAATTTTTTTCACCACATGTGAAAAAACGTGATGAAAATGTAAAAATACGAACAAAACATATAAAAATGGGAGGAAATGTATAAAAACAGACGAAAACGCGCAAACACGGAAGAAAATATAAGAAAACATATAAAAACGTGCGAAAATGTATAAAAACGGACGAAAACGTATTATAGTGGATGAAAAGGTATAAAAACGGATGAAAACGTGCGAAAATATATAAAAACGTGCGAAAACGTAAGAAAACGGACAAAAACGTAAAAGAACCGACGAAAATGGTTAAAAACAAACGAAACGTAATATAAAAAATTGGGACTAAATTTGTTATATCTCACAAATCACCGAGACCTTATTTTTAAATGTATTTATGTTATTTTTGTAAATTTGACGGTCAAACAAATGAAAAATTGGTCAAGGGACCAAACCCGTTACAGGTCGCAACTACAGACACCAAATCCGTTTAAAAAAGTAAAAGGACTAAATCCGTTAAACTCAACAGACCACACTACAGAAAACATTTATGAAATTAACTCTTTTCAATATGAAATGAGTTTTCTAATTTGTAAGTGGCTTTAATCAAACTGATCAAACATATGTTCATATGTTTGTGATCTCATATGGTTTGAACGACAACAATAACAAGGACACAATTGGTCTCTTTTCATACGCAGAATGCTCTCTCTCCTTTTTTTTTGTTGCAAAGGTGAATGAATTATATTAAACTCCAAAGCATCACAATCATAAAAATAGGAAACAAGATTTGGACATCACTCAAATCTAATACAGACATAACCATACACTAAACATACTCAAAACAAAATAAAGCTAACTATCCGATATCAGACACAACAACAACTATGTCTGATAGACTCAATGCTGACAGCAGAACAGAGCAACAAACAGAGCATTCCCAGCTTCATCTTTACCAATAAACAGCCATGCTTATTATATCAATTCACCTTAATAGCACCTACCATCTAGCTAAATTTCTACTTCTCCACTCTACCACTCCACTCAACCTACAAACACAGTAGACATGGTAGAAATGGATAATGGCATCACTACGAATCCATAACCCATCCGTGAGGGGCTCTGCCAAACATCCTACATTTCCCTCTCAATGAAAGGCTTGAGATGATTGGGAACACACTCCCTCCATGATGACCACCATTACATCCTGTGAAGATGTATTGAAAGGACCAAGAAGGTTAATCTTTCACACCTCTCTATTCCATTCAAAATACACCTTCCTCCTAGACCATTTACCCTCCACAATGGGGACCCTACTTTATGGTACATTCCAACCAGTTAGGCCTCCTATTTAGCCATACTTGACTGTTCAAATTCCTCCCAAGGCCAAAATGAACAATCAAGAGGTTACTATAGGTACAACCATACCAGTTAGAACTCCAAGATACAAGGTATCACTCCATTGTAATGGTCTGAAAAGCAGAAACTGTGAAGACTAATACACCCTCTAATACAGCAAGAACACATACACCATATTCTAAGATGGCTGAGATGACAAAACAGTCAGTGAACCAAATACCCCTTAACACTTAACACCTATTAACACTCCATACTATTTTCATCAATGAAGCTCTTATCACTAATCTGAACCTCCTCTTTAACTGATTACAGAAGTAAGTAATTGGAGTGTTAACTCCAAAACCCACAAAAGTGAAATGTCATTTTAAATCATTATTGTCTTATTGTATTGTGCAATTTTGCATGATCTCCTCTTCCAAATTAGGGGTATGATTCTTTCAAAAACTCATTGAAGTATAAGTAGCTAATTGATATGATTCTTAACCTTTAGGTTTTTGTTTCGATCAATTCTAAAAATTCGTGACACTTATATTTATAACTCAAATAGTTAGCTACTATTGTTGGAACTCTTAACAGGAATTTTATTTATGACGGGCTCATGCATGTTTCTAAAGTATCTCATAAAACACATAAAAAGATTTCAATTTTGTATATGGGAGGCCCATACCGTTATCAAACTAAAAGATTACTCTTTTTAACGATACTATCAAGAGCAGGAAGTTAGTTTAAATTTATTTGGTAGTCCACACTTTACAAATCGTTGTTAATGAATCGACCAAATGTCTCGGATCGAGATGGTGATGTTGCTTTTGAGGTATTCACCATTTTCCATTAATCCTTTTCTAAAATCAAGTGATGTATTTTAATTTTGTATGTCGTGTCCATACATTCAAGTGATTGTTTAGCCTTGAGATGAGTATTATAAACTCTTCATGACATTCCTTTCTTATGTCTAGAATTAACAGTTTAGGTAAATTAACACAGTGCAACTGCGAGTACGTTTACTTCTATAACATGATATTCAAATGAGTAATCATAATTAAGACTTTTTTTAAATATTTATTTTATTATTATTATTTTATCTTCAAAGTTTACCTTTTTGCAATATATGTCTCATTCAACGTATTTCCAATTACAACATCCGGTTATTATGCTAAAGGCTATTAATCAAGATAAGTTGTGAGATCGTTGCCTGGTCAACGGGAAGAGACTGTAAAGGATCTTCATGTCACATTATGTTCTATATATATTCTTTGAAAGAAACAATTAACAACCAAACAAACGTGGATTCTTAGATAATTATATTTGATAATAAATTGTAATGAATTTTTACTCTCAGATTTAACCTAAAACATTTCATGAATGAAGTTGATTGAATTTTTTTTTATTGAATTTTCTATTTTTACAAATATCTTGCATTTAAAAAAAATAATTAAAAAAATAAAAAATAAATAAAAAATAAAACATATTCAAACACTGCTTTCAAAAGTACTTTCGTTATAAGTATTTTAGTTAGAAGCACAAACAGAAAAAATAAGTAATCTCAGACACCCCTTCAATAGGTAACTCAAAATAAGTTTTTAGTCTTCCTAACTTTAGACATGCTTTCTAATAATAATGCTTTTATATTTTGCTCATGCTGCATAATTAGGATTTCGATTCTTAAAGGATCATTAGTTAAAAAGATGTGAATATAGGTGCAATCATGAATATATTAAGTGTGTGTACTCGAACGTGTTCAAGGAGTGTGTATTTTGTTAAGTTGAAGATGAAACCTCACAAAAAAGAGAGAAAGATTGAAGATGATTATGTTCTTTTCCACTTATTTGACTATTATGTTTGATATGACGTATATTTCACTATTAGCAACTTTATATTTTACTTTAGCTTAACTAAATGGGGTTCTTTCTAACCTTTAACTTCGAAATAGTTGATGTCATTAACTATTCTTTTTCACGTGTCTTTAAAATACCCGTGAATTTCACGGGTCTTTTAGCTAGTGTAAACATATACAAATTTGTGAAGCATTTATAAGACAACTAACATTAAAAGTGGTTACAAACTTGATATATTTGTTTCCTTTCTCGTAAAAACTTGTTTTTAAATTTGAATTTCCCTTTTAAACATGCACTCACTTTTGGATGAATTTTGCATACAATTTACATATCTTATCTTAATCTATACTACATATAATACAAAAACGGTCAACCCTTGAAAGTGAAAAACTGAATTCGGTCAAGCTTAAAAGTGAACATAGTTGACAGAAATTGGCGTTTGGAAAGTATTAAATGCAAACGAGAAGGAAAGTATTCATTGGTGTAACACCTTCCCTATTGCTAGAAATTGGTGCAACGTTTGGAAAGTAATCAATGCAAAGGTATGGAAACTTTGTAAAACTTATCAAAAAAATTGCATAAAGTTCAGCCACACCCTATCACCAGTTGTAACCCACCTTTTTTAAATGATTGAAAAAAATATTATACTTGCCATAATTTCTTTTTGTGGATAGCGAACAATTTTTTTTGCTTTTGTGGGTGCTCTTCTTTCAAATTCATCCTTTTTAGGGTACTATGTGACATTTTTGCCCTTCGGGAAAAAAAAATTTCTATTAGCTAAGAGGGGCAAAAATGTTCAAAAATTTCGCAAAATACCCTAAAAAGGATAAATTTGAAAGAAAATTATCCACAAAAGCAAAAAAATTTGTTCGCTACCCACAAAAAGAAATGATGACAACTATGATACTTTTTTCAATAATTTGCCCTTTAAAGAATGAAACATAAGTTGAAAAATAAATTCAACCCTATCTCTCTCTAACCAAAACCAAACACAAAACCCTCCCTCTATAAGTGCTGCCGCCACCCTATAAATCTGTCGCCTCCAACCAGGGGCGGAGCCACCTTAAGAGTACCGAGGGAGTTGCCTCCAACAAACCTCTCGCATACACACAAAATCATGTAGGAAAAATATTCAATTTGTATAAAAAAGTGCAGTGCCCTCAGCTTGATAATCCCAGTGCCCTCGGTATTCACTGAGAATTACCGATCTGAGTGGCCACTAAGCTTTAATGTCTGGAAACCATTTTTTCCGATGGGTCTTGTTTGGTCAGAATATGTGAAGGAAGGGAAAGTGCGTTGGTGAGTGGGGACTTGGGAGTGGGTTACAAAAAATCAAAGTCTCACTTAATTTAATATTATTTATATCCAATGTGGTTTATACAAATACACTACAGATAATATATATATATATATATTTTTTTTTTAACGGCTCTACAGATAATAACTTTACAAGCCAAGAAAATAATGTTTTCAAGATTAGTAATTGTAGTATTTAAAGATTTTGGTATTTTAATTATCATATAAATCTGTTAAACGTCATAAATTTTTTTGTTTGTGCAATATTTGGTATGTTTTGTTTTTTGTTTGATATTCATATTTGGTTTGCAAATGTGATTTATTAGTTAATTTTAAGATACAAAATCTATTATTGTTTTTTATACCTTGAGCTAAAGGTGTTATAAAATGTTGAATCAAACCCGACCCGACTTGTTTTAACATACATTAAAAATTGGTATCTCGTGGGAAAAATTTTTTTTGCCTCCTACAACTTAACTTCCAGGCTCCGCCACTCCATACTTTAAATCCTTTGTCACCTTCACATTCGGGGTTGTTTGTAGTGAACCAGTTTTAGGAATGTTTCGCTTCGGTTTCAAGAGAGGTTGGTTACTAAATACACAAAACAAACACATACATTGTCTCTCTCTTCGATGCCACTATCCCATCGTTGATGCCGCACTTGGCTTGTGATAATGGTGATGAGTGTGTGACGATTTTGAGAAAAGATAGGTAGTGTCGGTGTTTTTTGTTGTGTGTTTTTTACATGGGTACAATTGACGGGTTTTTTGTTCTTTTTTTCTAGAGTATGTTAAGATCTATTATGATTTGAGTGGATCTGGTATGGTATTTGTACAACATATTACGAACTTGCTTTGCAAAATAAGTGTATGGTTTGATCTATTTTTTCTTGGTCAATTTTGTTCAATGGGGGTTTTAATATTTTGAGCAAGGGATGAGTTTAGATTGTCGTTTGATTATGAAGTATCATCTGAGACTCATTTCAAATTAGTTTTAGTTTAGTGATCAAGCTATATAGTATGATTTAAATTGTGCATGTAACATAAACAATTGAACTTAGATTAAACATGTAAAAAAACTGTAATTATGGCATTATCACGAATAGTTTTTGTTTTAATTTGTTTCTAAGTTTTATGATGTTTGTTGAAGGTGGATTATGTTTGGCTAGCGGCAATGTACATTGCCTAGGATGGTTTTAAAATAATTTTGAAGGAAAAATTAAGATTGACCTAAATGGCATCATCAGATGACTAGCACCATATAGATAGAAGGTTGCGGCTTTTGTGATGATCGATGTTCACGCTGAATGGCTATGCTTGGCGTATACATGGTTCTTGGTTTATGTTCTTTGTTCAATTTACAAATACCATATCATCAAATCAGATTTCAATAATGCGTCGATGAATGAGAAGTGCTTGTTTTTTGTAAAGAGATGGTGGATGGGCGGAAATAAGACGTTATAATAGAGGTGATTGTAAATGGAGGCGTCACTAAAATGGGTTGGTTAGGAGTCAAAACCAAGTTGAGGGGCAGAAATTTTGTTTAATCTTAATCTTATCTTATCTTAACTAGCTAAAACGAAAAAATGGTCAAGGAGAATGTTGAAAGTCAAGTTTTGTTGAAATGTTAAAATGAAAGTCTAAGTGATGGAAACTATTAATTGTTTCATTGTTTCAACCTTGTGGCGTTACAACTTAGGGAATTAGTTGAAATGTTTCACCCTTGTGGCGTTAATACTTTCTAAATGATGGAAACTAATAATTCTGATTCTACAACTTTGAGTAAGTCAAATATATACAACTTTTGAAAGTATTACAATTATTAAACAACCCCAAAACATGCTTTGTTATGAATTTATTCAAGGAAACTTATTTCACTCAAGAAAACGAAATTTATTCAAGTCAAATATATACCACTTTGGTGATACAACTTTTATTCTAATTGCCTACAAGAAAACGAAATTGAAAATGGAAACTTATTTCACTCAAAACATATTCAAGGCAGGAAAAATCAATTTGAAAATTGCGTATTGTGTGGCATTGGGTAAACCATTCAAAGAGTTTCGTCAAGCAGGAATCTATACCTCAAATGTCGTGTATCAAGAAGTTTTATGTGACGAGTAACGTGTGTTGTTAGTTAATATTTCATAATTGATGTAATGTTTTATTTTAAGTTTCATTAAATATTTTTATATGTCGTTTAATACATGTTAAGAATTTTTGCTAGAGTTGAATTATCACATGTTACAACCATTTATAATTACATTTTGATCTTTTTCACGTTCTATTTTGAACGTTATACGAAACACTTACTACAATATCGCATATCGTTAATTGTCTGCCGCTAAAAACCGATGCCGCTAGACACGGGTACTCGCCTAGTTACATATAAAGCAAAAACCCACGACCTTAAAAAGTGAAAAGCTGAATTCTACTTAAGGAAATTCATTGAAAGGCTGGCGTTGAAAAACAAAATTTTACTTAAGGAAACTTCATTAAAAGGCTAGCGTTTGAACAAAATTAAGAAAACTTCATTGAGAGGCTAGCGTTTGAACTACATTAAGGTAAGTATTGATTATGTGGAAACTAATGCAGGAAACCATGGTTGGAAACACAAATGTTTTTGCCGGACACAAAAACAGGCTGGAAACACACTAGTATTGTTTCAACTATGTGATTGCCTGTATACTTTCCAAAACACATTACTACTCAGACTCACAAGTTTCTTCCTCTATAATTCATTCTTCTCCAACACGCTCCTATATTTTTGTTAAGAATTAACACCACCTCATTCAATACCTTCTTCCCAAAACATGATACCACCGATTCATCTTAATAAAATTTAAAACACAAAACTTCTTTCAAACTCATTCGATCCAAAAACACCTCCATTCAAAAACACATATATACACAAGTCTCAATTAAACGATCAATTCAAAACCTGTGTTTTCCATTCCCACGACTAAAAAAAATAGATGTACACTAAATGCCGTTTCAAAACACCATTATTGTTCAAATTTTTTTTATATTTTTATTTATTTTTTTGCATTTGAACTAATTGATTTTATTGAATTTCAGGATCTTATCGTGTCAAACCTATTTTGGAAATCACATGGTAAGTGACTTTTGAAATTGCTATCATTTAGAAAAGTTATATGTTTGATGATTTTGAAATTGCTATGATTCAAACGAATACTATGTAAATGTTGGTGAAAAACTAAATATATTGAATTAGTGATTACCAAAGGACACCCAAACAAGGTACTCTTTGATATGATATATTTATACATATGAGCTTTTCAATATATTAATATCTTGAATGAATTATTATAAAATAGATAGAATTGTGGTAACATCTTAAGTGCATAAGTCTGGGCAGTGCGGGCGACGGCCCAGGGCATCAAACAAACAGAGGGCATCATTTTTATGTGTTATGAATAGATTTTATGATGCTCTCGTGATTCAAAGTCTCTGTTCTTGATTCTTATTTTTACGTCCATGGAGGAAAATAAAATAGAAAAGAAGGTTAAAAGAGAAAGAAACAAGTACATGTCTTATAAAAAAAAATAGTATTTTTTGTTTAATAAAAAGAATACGTGGTCATGGTACTATTTGCAAATAATTTGTCGGCTACTTTTGGGGTTTAATAGTTACTCCGTACTTTTTTATTGTTTGATGTTCAAAATACTTGTTTTATCATTTTTCTTTCCTGCTTATTATTCTTAAATATACTTCTCTTAACTAATGACATCTTATTATCTTAATGTGTGAAAATTGATAAAAATTCATAAGTTGTGAAAATAACAAAAATTCATAAGTTGCAACTATTTAGACTAAATTTATTACACGATAGCTTCAACTATATATTTTTAACATTAATTTTTTACATTTTTTTCTTTTGGTTCATTTTTCTTATTTCTTTCAAGTTTTAATTCGCAGCTGTGAAATACTTGGATTTTGGTTTTACCGTCATAAAAATGTTTGACATGTAATTTTAATCGTAACGTTGGTCATAAACATATGTAATAAAGTGATAACTCGCATTAGGTAACGCACAACAGATCTATTATATTATTGAACAATAAGAACTAAAAAAAAATACAACAAAACGTTGAAAGCCACTAGACGAATTCAGATTAATCAAAAAATTATTCAAGTATTATTAAGTTGATATGCAAGTTTTGTTTGAATTTTGTCTCCTTAAAAAAAAGCATAGTGTGTTTGTTAAAAGTACGACGAAAATGCCTAGAGGACTTGGGTTCGAATCTTGGGGAGAAAATTAATCCGTCATTGGCCACGAAGGTTCACCTGCGTCGACTTCGGGCTATCTAAAAAAGGACCTTATGATTAGTCGGCTCGCAATGTCGAGTCGAAACCCAGGTAAAAAAAAAGTGCTTCATGTCATTTTTAACTCTCTTGCTTAGGGCATAAAAAACTATCTCGCTAAGGGTAGCAAATAACTCAGGAACGGCCCTGTGCATAACATGGGAGTTTTCTTTGCAAATTGGCCTCATGTTAGTGTTATATGTGAACCTATATAATATGTCAATAAATTGGCCTTATGTTATTGTTTTCATGTCATTTTTTTTGTTTAACATCACGAAAATATATTGTTGTTTTACAGTGGACACTTGCATCCATAAAGCCATACTCGATAACAATACCATTCGTAATAAATCGAAAAAAATCCCCATGAATGGAGAGGGGTCATCAAGGATGAAAAAGCCTATTGAATGAACCTACAGATATATCAAATGCAAAGAGAGACTTGAAAACGAGGTGTATCTTTTGTCTTGGTAAATTTTTTCGTGAGCCCGAGATGCATAAACCCTTACTCTTCGTGTATACGTCCAGAATGCAAAGAAGTTGAATGCCAACAAGTGATGCGGTTTTTCACCTAATGAAGTACTTAACTTTTGTGGCAACAACCTTTATGCATTTCATAATTTTAATTAGAAAAGAAAAGAATATTTATCATGGTCATAGTATTTACATGAGTTTGTTACATTTTTTTACTTATATCAGTTTATTTCTTTTACGGTCTCAGTTCAAGAAGTTATGGAAAATGAAAGATAGCACATGTTGGTCGCATATGAAGTTTATGTATGTAACTGTGCAGTTCAAGATCATACTTCCGGTGGACAAAGTTATAGAACTATATTTGACTTTTACTTTTTGGTCAGTGGTTTTCCTTTGGATCTTATATGGTTATAAACTTACATAATAAACTACATCTTGCATTGATCATTGTATGTATGTCTTGTTTTAGTATCTAGCGTGCATCTTTTTATATATTTTTCAATTTACCTGAATGTTAGATGTTCATTAAGTTTTTATGATAAGTATGCTAAGATTTCTTGATTTTTTTCTGAAATGGTTAAGCTGAGACTGTTTAAGCTTGTGCTATCTAAAGGTAGCTATTCAAGACCCACCGATTAAATATGGGTCAAAGTTGAGTAGATATTGTTGGGTCTTACTAAATAAACATTAATCCAATTTATATCGCATAAAATGAATACAATGGGTCTAGCGGGTTAATGTTAGAAAGTCTATTTTCATTTTTTCATTTTTTTACTCAAAATTATTAACGGCTGGGTCAACCCGACCTAAGACTCGTTTAGACCCGAAACCTGCTTTTACGTGTCCATTTTTCCACTTGTGGTGCTCTTGATCTTTAATAATGTTGTCCATAAATGGATGGAAGGTAACTGATCTAATATCAAAAAATAAGGTAAAGAAGCTGTTTTTACTGCTTGACTGAACGAGCCTTTTTGCTCTCATGATTTTATTTGCTATTCTTACAAAATAGCCAGACTCGTCCTCGTGCAACATGTTGTTGAAATGTCAAATAGACATAGCCATCGGATCTGAAGTTTTTTTTCTCATTCCTTTTCATCCAAATCTGTGCAATGGTAGTTTATTCGATAAATAAAATGTTACACGAAACACTTACCACAATATCGCATATCGTTAATTGTCTGCCGCTAGGAATTGCTATGCACGGGTGATGCAGGATTTCTGACCAGGTTTTAATATTTATAATGTCTCGTTTACCTATGGTCCACCTTATGCACTCACGGGCAGTGTACCCGGTCGTGTGTAGTGTAGTAATCGGTAAAACCGAGGTCGTCCCAAGAGCTATGTGGATGGATTCTATTAAGTCTAAGTGTCACTGGTTTTAAACTGGTTTTGAGGTTGAATTGATTAATTTAACTAAAGACAAGAAATGAAATAAGCGCGCAAAGAAAATAAAGGTTGTGATCAGTGGAGAGAAAGTGTGTTAACCTAATTAATCATCATGTATTGTAATGTCTAAGATTTTAATTACTTTCAATTGATTCAAGTGGAGGTTTAAGTCACTAGGACAACATTTGGTCAATTCGTCCTAACCTATCAACAAAGGCTCCTACCCGACGTCAAAGGTTTACCCTAAGGGATTCGAGTTGTTTTTAGTCACCTAAGTCAAGTCTTTAAGTACCCTACATGCAAGACTCAAAATAATGAGTGCCCGGGCGCTAGCATCTTAGACACTCATCCTGATGTGCTCCGGTTGGTGCAAGTTTTAAAAATTTATAATCACGAATTAACCGTATAACCTATTAACACATACGAGCAAGTATACTCGTCCGCAATAGTAAAGTTTTGGTAAGTCGAGATCGTCCCAAGGGATTTTTGTTTTGAAATAGATTTTATTAAAAAGTTTCTAACAAGAAAGCTTGTCAAGGCTCCCTCGAATAAGTATTCTAGTGAAAATACGAATCAAGAATAAAAATATATACTTGTGTGAAGTCTCATAATCAACCATAGATAATGTTCATAAAGGTTTGGTGTATACTCTTAGTATGATGCACAAATCATAAGCAAATGATTCCCCAACCATGGTATTTGTTTGTAAAAATCATTCTAAGAACAAAAACATTTAGGTAATCCTTTCGGTCCTTATCCCAATGATTATCCTATAAAAGTTCCATTTGTTTGCAACATGTTCTCATTAAATTTGTTCTTACGAATCTTTCGACCCTTCGTGATGAAAACGTTCCTAGTCTTGTTTTAATAAGCAAAACATGGTGGTTGTCAATCACCATATCCCCATACTAGTTTGTCACAACACTTTTGGGAATAAAACACAAGAGAAACGGTCCTTTTTCTTAAAACATGTTTTATTGACAAATCAATCCAAGACTAGTATTTTTCCAACAAACTCATTTAAACAAGATCATATATACATGCATCACATTTTGAGAACATTATTATGATTAATCACATTCCAACACACAAGTATAACACAAACTACTCCATGAAAACAATCATATCTAAACACAAGTCATAACAAGGTAATTCAAACAATTCAAGAGAATAGATTTCCATAACAAAGTTCATAGAATACCTAATCTTTTGTGATTACAAGAATTAGAAATCGTGGAATGTAGCAACCACACGCCTCCAATCACCTAAGATCACCGCACAACTCCAAACTACCGAAACAATGGACAAGAATGGTTCCTTCCTTGCTTCTGGACGTTTTCCAGTAACTACTAAGCTTTTGGGTTGAGATAAATGGGTAAGTATGAGTTTTGGTGTAAACTAATACTCTTTTGGTTGTGTCACACTTAGTATACAAGTACTAGGTCCTTTAAATAGCCAAAGCACTTGCTTAACTGCCCAAAAAACGTTCTCTCCAAGTTAATATCAAGAAATGATCGGACTCTAATGATTATGGGGAGTTAAGACAACAATAAATGTGAATTGTGTAACTGCAGAGCCAGAAACCGGATCGGTTTCTATGTCGACCGAATCGGTCATGGTTTTGACCATTAGCCCAGCCGGATCCGGTTGCGGGTTGCGACCGAGCGGCTGGGTTTTGCTCCTTTTGACTTTTTGCTGACTTTTCCCTTTACGCTTCGTTCTTTGCTTACGTTGATGATTTCCAAAGCCAAACTTGATCTTTCCTTGCTGTAGATGCTTCGAAATCACTACGCTTCCATATCATTGAGTCCACAAGCTTCCAATCTCAACTTCCTTCCTTTAGAATCTTCCAAATGTGCATAAAAACTTCATTTCTTCAATATTCGCAATACCTGGCTACATATACATACACAAGACGCATCTTTGCACTTTTGCAACAGTTATGAGTAAATATAGCCGATTATCATGCACAAAACTGACAATAACGCTACTAAAAACATGTTCATTTTAGACGTTATCAAATTCCCCCACACTTAAGCTCTACTCGCCCTCGAGTAGGTCAAACATTTGCAAAGATTGATTTCAATGGTCCATAACACCATGTTTCAGAAAATGTAACAATTACCATAAAAGATAATTATTATTTTGCTTATAATATGAGAAAATCTTCTAAAAATGAACCAAACACTTTAGATAACATAACTAGGATACCTCACAAATGGCTTTAATATTTCACTCAACACTCATATATTGGTGGGTATATCACTCAATGCCTAGTCATGATCAATGCTTTTTTACCATAAGCTTGTACAAGTATCAAAACAAAGAAAATAAATTCATCAAAGAGGTTTTTAATTCGGGTTATAACGATAAGGCTATGGGTTCATAATAGGTATGGATAAGGCATGGGATAGTTTATGAAATTGGTTTAAAATAAAATAAAATCAAGTCCAAACCTCCATGGTGCTAGTCATCATACAAACCACAATCCCGAAAAATGATTATTACTCCTCTTCTCATATCGATCACCAAATATATATATCACGTCTTAGCACATTGGCTAATCGATAACTCAAACATACTTCATCTTCCTTCATCTTCATAATAATATAGCACATTGGCTATAACTGTTAACACATTTTTTTTTTTTTTTTTTTTTTTTTTTAACTCCCCCACACTTCGCATAAGCATCACCACAAAAAAAAATTATACAAATAAGAAGTATGCATCCTTCGTCTTTGTCGAAATGGCACACACGAATGGCAAAGTGTAACTAACTCATAATCATCAAAAACAATCCAATCATTCCAAACAACTAGCAACAAACCATTAGACTTGATAAGGGTTGGCTAAGGTTTAAAGGTGTAAAATATTTTTGTATTTTTCTGGATTTATCAAAAACGAAAAAGAATGGCTCAGAAGGTGTAACTAGGGGTATCTAGTGCTAAGAATGAGCACTAACAAAATGGGTCCATGTGGGTGGTTAACTAACCGATGTGGTTAGCTAATATATCATTAGATGTAAAAATGGAAGGCCATTTGGGTTATTCCTAAAATGCCTCTTATCACTTGAAAATATTTAGATCACTCGAAAGTGATTTTAACCGTAATGCATAACTAGTACAAGTTCTAGAATCGACATAATCACCGGCACACTCATAGCAAATATAAAACAAAAGATGTTTCATACAAAAAGAAACCTCACAAAAATGTGGGAAAAAGGCTATTATGCACGCTAGAAAATGCTATCGAATCCAAAATGAATTATTTCAGTAATTTGGTTCAAATCTAAAAATTTTCAAAAACCTCATTTTACCATTGAAATCCCAAATTATGTATTTTAATTATCAATAACGCGCGAAAACCATTAGACCATCAAGGGCGAATTTCTTCTAATCACTTGCATCCAAAAGTTAAAAAATAAAAATGCGTATCATTTTCCTATTTTCTTCCCTCCCCCATACTTAAGTTTTGCATTGTCCTCAATGTAATGAAAAATGAACTTCAAAGTAAAGAAAATGGGAAAAAGATAGTTAAAAGATACCACGGAATAAAATATGCAATAAGCACATTGGGTCATTAGCAAGCCTGTGAGTTATCCAACTCGAAACATTTGACCATCAATAAGCTTCCAACATATCCATCCTGCAAACAAAAACTGCAACACGAAATGCACAAAACAAACAAAACTACTAAAAACTAAATAAAACCAAAATATACCAAACATCCTAAAGAAAATCAATCAAAAAGATATAAATAGTTTAAAACACATCATGACCATTGTTTTTGAAACCATAACTCACGAATGACCCATAATCACTCGTCATCCTCGCTCATTTCTTCTCCTTCCTCATCATCAAACTCATCATCATCATCACTTTCGGTTACATAGTTTTCGTCTATTATTTCTGAACGAACTCTCCTCTTTTTCTTCTTGCCTCCAACTCCTGATGATGATCCTCCAGCTTCATAACTTGTTCCTCCAGCTTCAGGCAATCGACCATATGGGGGTATTGGATCAGGAAACGGTGCATACCCAGGATATGGATACGGATAGGGTCCAGGATAAGAAGTGTAAGGAAAAGGATATGGTGGAACATTTGGTGGATTGTAGGGTGGCAACTCGTAATTGGCTTCTCGAGCCATGTGTTGAAAGATCGGCATCGAATAATCATTGATGTAGTTGTTCCTTAACATCATCGAATCTCTCCACACATCCCTACATTGAATCTCATCTAGATGTTGGTTCCACTCTCCCCATCTTGAATCAAAACTACTGGACGTACCCATTTGCACGTTCTCCATTGGTATATTCCCTTGCTGTTGTGGTGGTTGCTGTTGTGGTCTTGGTTCAATCCATAACCCTACGGTTCCCAATCTCCTATTCAAAGCATTACCAAAACCTTTCGCAGTCCACGTTTCACTATACTTTGGCTCTCCACACTTAGCCAATTCCTCATCAACATAATACCCAAGATTCTTCGCCAATCTTGTCACAAAATGTCCTCCACAAATGTTACTGTTGCTCTTGATTCCCGGGGCTCTCCTAGACAAATATTCGGCTATCTGCCAAATGGCATTACCGTCCTTAGTTTCTTCCAGCAACTTCATAATCCATAAGTCCGGTTTCTGACATTTGTCCCTGCTTCCAAATCTATTAAATGGCCCGGTCACAATCAACTTGTGAAGTATCCTCATCAACGGATTCCTGATGGTTGAAGCATTCCTCCTAGCACAAGTAGGATCTCCCACTTGATTCCAATAAGCGGGAATACTAGGGTAATCTTTTTCAAACCTCCGAAGTCTAGAAAAGTGAGTTTCAAATAATCGATGATTTACCTCATGTGGCTCATACAAACCAAGAGCTACACCAAAAGCTGGCAACGTGTAAGCATGATCCCTACCACAAAGTCTAAACCAAATACAAATCTCCGACATCAAATTCCGAACATCTACTTTTCTTTCAAAATACATGGTTGAAAAGAATTCCATACACCATTCTCGGTAGACTTCTTCATTAACACTGAATGCTCTTTCCCATGACAAATCATTGAACGAATCTCCATCCCCTGGATATACATAAGATGTTCGCATCATCCTTCTTAACTCATCTTCACACTCACATTCGTTAAATAAATCCCAATCAATCACCCTTGGAACTAAACATTGCCTATGTTGTAACTTTGACAATCTTTCTCGAAAAGCATGTTTCTCTCCATCGGTGAGATTTTTGAATTTTAAATTAGCATTTGCTTCCTTCTTCACACTATACTTAACCTTCTTCTTCTCGTTTCTTTCACAAAACTTCGTAACAAGCGGGTTAATTGGAATTTCCTCCCCACTCGAGCTTCCTACAATAATTCTCTGTAGAAATCACAAAAATAAGATCATATAAGAGTGTTAGAACAAACAAGAAGGTTAGAGAACCCTCTAATATACATTTCAAAATTTCACAAAAAATCCTCTCAGAAACCTCAACCGGATTCGGTTGGATCACCAACCGAATCGGTTTCCTACATCAGGCAACAACCGTTCGGTTGCCATGCGCAACCGAATCGGTTGTGCAGACTGCATAAGGCCTTTTGCCTTCAAATCCTCACTATCTCGAATTTCTAACGCTCAAACCACTCTTAGATCGCATTCTATCATCCTCAATGATTTCCCACATCCTAGAATTACTCTATCTTGCTTCCAAATCATCAAGCATCTAACATCTTAGAACTCATCTCATCATTCTTAAAAATCATAAGTTCTAATAGTGTAGCATCCATCACTCTTAAAAATCAAAAGTCCATCAAAATGAATCACCAATTGTAACTTATCTCTTTTCATAAGCATAACCCAATTAATTCCGAAAAATCTTATAATCTAAAATCCATTCTATGGTGAATCAATCAATCAATCATTTGTTGTAATGCACTCCTATATCAATCACTCACTCAATCCTAAAATATTACCACTTAATTCGAATTATAACAAAAACCCCCAAATTGGTGACCTAAAATCAAATTCGAATCAAATGTTCTAAATAAAACCTTAATTGAGTAAATTGAATGTAATTGCTTACTTGCTTGGGTGCCATGATGTTATCCTACAATTCAAACAACTTCCAATCTGCTCTCTTGGATGAATTTTTGCAAAAACCCACCTGGAAAATTAGTGTGTGTGTGTGTTTTTGGAAAAATGAAATTTTTATATTTTGGTGCAACCGGTTCAGTCAAGGACACAACCAATTCGGTATGCTTTTTGCCAAATTTGTTTTTTTTTACTTGTTTAACATGTTACTTAGGCATTAACCCTCCAAGCAACATATTTTTACTCAAAAATTCCTGCTAAAAATTCACACAACATTTATTCACCAAATGAAATTTTGAACAATCATTCAATCCAAAAAAAAAAAAAAAAACTCAACTCATCATATAAATGAACTAATCCAAACTTAACTCAAACTCATAGTCATAATGTATTAAACCAAATTACCTCCATCATAACATGAAAAATAAATAAGAAACAAAAATCCTAATGCATCAAATCAAAATAAAATAAAATAGTTCATGAAATTCAAGCAAAAGATTGCTTGTTATTACGGTCTTTCCTTTCCTCAAAATTCCTCAAAATATTCTTGCCTAAGAATATCCTCGCTTTGAAATTTTCCGGTCAACTCACGGAATGTTTCAAAAGTTTTAAATTTCCTCATAAATCTTCGTCCATCCGGGCATAATATATCAAACTTAACATGCCATGCTCCATCTCCGGTTTGTCTCTTGTAAGTCCCTAATCCTTCGGGTTTCCACTCCAAATTCTTAAGTTGCACCGGTAAAGATCCTAAAAAGTCGGTAAACTTCTTGTAAACCAAAATGTTTTTGAATGGGTTATAGAAAGCTTCTATCGCGAATGCACGTTCCATTTCGTCCTCTATATCGAAATAAGGTGGAGTTAAAGGTCCGTACATTGGATTACCGTGGTCATCACGTCCCACTTCAAAACAAGTTAAATCATCATTTGCATCCATCCATTCCAAATCTTCCATACCTTCCAAAATTGGTCCTCTTGGTCTTGGGTAGTATGTTTGCCTCGAAATTCCATCGTCAATAGTCATGGTGCCTCTTCCCATGTCTATAATTGCTCCACAAGTTCGTAAAAATGGCCTCCCCAACAATAGCGGTAAACTCTTGTCCACCGGAATATCCAAGACAAGAAAATATGCCAAATACGGTTGGTAGCCAATTTGCACTCTTACATTCTTAACTTCTCCCATTGCCTTTGCTTGAGTGTTATCCGCCATAGTGAGCTTAGAATGATTAGGTTGCGGATTACTTAGTCCCAAAGTTTTGAACAATGGATACGGCATCACGTTAACACTCGACCCCGTATCAGCTAAAGCATAAACTGGTGTAGTTCCATTTACTTTGATTGGCAACACAAAATTACCCGGATCCTTTTCTTTCCTTGGCATGCCTTTAAACAAAATTCGATCTCGATCCTCATCCGTGAGATTCTTATCTTCCAACCTATCCCTCGCTAGCATCAATGCATCCAACTTCTTTCGATAAAGCACATAATCTTGGAGAACTTCAATAACCGGTTTCTTTTCATTGAGCTCTAGAAATTTTTGTTCTAGATTCTCTAAGATAGCTTCTTTTTGGCTTTCGGTTAAGGGTTTGATAGTAGTAGTAGGTGACAATGGTGTGTAATCATTTTTGGTGGTGGAGGTTGTTGTTGGGGTTAATTTATTTGATGATGGTTTCTTTCGGTTTGCCTTCCCCATTTTCACCACTTCCACATTTTTCTCCTCCATATTTGCACAAACTTCCACTAGCATCTCATTGATCCCTTTTCCTTCTTCCAACTCGGTTATGTTAATCCGCATTTCTCCCATACCAAAATCTACTTGACACTTGGTTGTGACAAGAAAATCTCTACCAAAACAAACATTTGGCTCATCCGCATTACCTTCCTCTAGAACAACAAAATCAGTTTCAAACATATGCCCATGAATATTGACCTTCAGATTTTTGACCATCTTTCTCCCATATGCCTCATAGTCCATACGAACATGACCGATTTCGTCAAGAACCTCTTCCAAGATATAATTCTCTCCATACGCCATATTAAGCTGTGCATCCCAAGCACGTACTCCTTCCACTTCACAAGGTGTTCCAAATCTCATCATCGGTGAATCATACACCGTTGATGGTGCTTGTGTAAACACTACCACTCTTTTGTTTTTGGGTAGTTGAACCTTGTTTTCACATACTTCTTCCATATCACCCGTGTCAATTCCCAATTCTTTCTTGCTTTCCTCCAGAATTCCTCCAATCTTTTCTAATGAACTTCCCGTATCCTTGAACATGTCATCCAAAGTACGAAGGTATTCCGAGATTCCGCTCAAACTATCCATGTTACTAGACAACTTAACAAAGCAAAACAAAACAAATCCCGAATGATTAGCGTTAAAGTTAGTAAAACAAGAACAAACTATATAAAAAAAACATATAATAAACAACTAAGACATCTAACAAAATTAAGAAATCAAATAAAAACTCAAAACCTCAAAATGATAAAACTCGGCACAGAAACTCCAACCGGATTCGGTTGGATCACCAACCGAATCGGTTGGTTGAAAAATTCTAGGACAGAAATACGAACCGGATCAGGTTGCGGGTTGCGACCGATCGGTTTGATCAAAAATTTTTTTTTTTTTTTTTTTTTTTTTTAACAAATTTAATAATAATAAATGAAAGCAAATTAATGTCATTAAGGATGTACTAACTCTAGTTAATTAAATAAAACTCTTCATAAACTAATGATTAAATAACTCATTAAATCTAATTAAAACCAAAATTAAAACTAAAACTAAAACTAAATAAACTACTAATAAATGCTATCATAAAATAAACTATAACTGAAAATAAAATACTCTTAACCATTACCATCAACTATAAAATTAAAATAAATAAAACTAGATTAATTAAATAACAAATGTAAAGGAAAATAAAATAATAAAGTAGAAACGATAAATCTAAAAACTGATTAACCCACACAATTACTCTAGAAATCAAAACAAAATAAACTAAGAAGATAGATATAAAATTCGAACCAAAGAAAAATTTCACAGAATGTCTAACCGGATTCGGTTGGCTAACCAACCGAATCGGTTAGTTTGTAACAAAACTTTTTTTTTTTTTTAATTTCAAAGAAAATTACAGAAAAAATCCCCGGCAGCGGCGCCAAAAACTTGATGTGCTCCGGTTGGTGCAAGTTTTAAAAATTTATAATCACGAATTAACCGTATAACCTATTAACACATACGAGCAAGTATACTCGTCTGCAATAGTAAAGTTTTGGTAAGTCGAGATCGTCCCAAGGGATTTTTGTTTTGAAATAGATTTTATTAAAAATTTTCTAACAAGAAAGCTTGTCAAGGCTCCCTCGAATAAGTATTCTAGTGAAAATACGAATCAAGAATAAAAATATATACTTGTGTGAAGTCTTATAATCAACCATAGATAATGTTCATAAAGGTTTGGTGTATACTCTTAGTATGATGCACAAATCATAAGCAAATGATTCCCCAACCATGGTATTTGTTTGTAAAAATCATTCTAAGAACAAAAACATTTAGGTAATCCTTTCGGTCCTTATCCCAATGATTATCCTATAAAAGTTCCATTTGTTTGCAACATGTTCTCATTAAATTTGTTCTTACGAATCTTTCGACCCTTCGTGATAAAAACGTTCCTAGTCTTGTTTTAATAAGCAAAACATGGTGGTTGTCAATCACCATATCCCCATACTAGTTTGTCACAACACTTTTTGGAATAAAACACAAGAGAAATCCTTTCGGTCCTTTTTCTTAAAACATGTTTTATTGACAAATCAATCCAAGACTAGTATTTTTCCAACAAACTCATTTAAACAAGATCATATATACATGCATCACATTTTGAGAACATTATTATGATTAATCACATTCCAACACACAAGTATAACACAAACTACTCCATGAAAACAATCATATCTAAACACAAGTCATAACAAGGTAATTCAAACAATTCAAGAGAATAGATTTCCATAACAAAGTTCATAGAATACCTAATCTTTTGTGATTACAAGAATTAGAAATCGTGGAATGTAGCAACCACGCGCCTCCAATCACCTAAGATCACCGCACAACTCCAAACTACCGAAACAATGGACAAGAATGGTTCCTTCCTTGCTTCTGGACGTTTTCCAGTAACTACTAAGCTTTTGGGTTGAGATAAATGGGTAAGTATGAGTTTTGGTGTAAACTAATACTCTTTTGGTTGTGTCACACTTAGTATACAAGTACTAGGTCCTTTAAATAGCCAAAGCACTTGCTTAACTGTCCAAAAAACGTTCTCTCCAAGTTAATATCAAGAAATGATCGGACTCTAATGATTATGGGGAGTTAAGACAACAATAAATGCGAATTGTGTAACTGCAGAGCCAGAAACCGGATCGGTTTCTATGTCGACCGAATCGGTCATGGTTTTGACCATTAGCCCAGCCGGATCCGGTTGCGGGTTGCGACCGAGCGGCTGGGTTTTGCTCCTTTTGACTTTTTGCTGACTTTTCCCTTTACGCTTCGTTCTTTGCTTACGTTGATGATTTCCAAAGCCAAACTTGATCTTTCCTTGCTGTAGATGCTTCGAAATCACTACGCTTCCATATCATTGAGTCCACAAGCTTCCAATCTCAACTTCCTTCCTTTAGAATCTTCCAAATGTGCATAAAAACTTCATTTCTTCAATATTCGCAATACCTGGCTACATATACATACACAAGACGCATCTTTGCACTTTTGCAACAGTTATGAGTAAATATAGCCGATTATCATGCACAAAACTGACAATAACGCTACTAAAAACATGTTCATTTTAGACGTTATCACATCCCTAACTTCTTAAGTTCATCCGGACGATCGGTGATCATTTGGTCAGTTTGCACAAGCAAGGAAGGGTCGTCAGTTGGTCAATTCTTACCCTTTCAAACTCTACCTACCTACTTAAGGTCTTTTGGTCAATTCTCCTAAGCAACTAGATACGACCGAATTTCAAAACTACCGAAGCTAGGGTAACTACCAACGAGCTATGCAAACATACACTAGAAACAATTATACGGAAGTATGAAAACATAAACAATGCATTTAAGGAATCATAACTAGGCTAGAACCAAGGGTACTTAGCCGATCATATTAAAAGAAACAATGAATTCAATGTTTAACATAATGAAAGACATGAATTTAAAGTAAAAGATAGAAATGATCTCTAATGCTTATCGATATGGTGTGATTCCACCCTTGGAGATGACTCCGTATGACCTATCTTTGGAACCCTCTTCACGTTCTCTGACTTTGAGTTGTGAGTGAATGATTGCCCTAATCGCCCCTTTTGAAAGGGAGGAAAAGAGATACTTAAAAATGCAGATTTAGGGTTGTATTTATAGGCACGATCCTAGTTACGGCGTAACTTTAGTTGAGAGTTACTCCGTAACTTCAATAATCCTCCAAATGATACTCTCGTTAAATAGGCTACGGCGTAACACTTGCGAAATAATTCTTGACCTAGATGATTACGGCGTAACCTTAGTTGGGAGTTACACCGTAACTTCAGTTGACTTGGTCTTCTGAGTTAAAACACTAGCTACGGCGTAATGTGAGAGAATAAGTTACACCGTAGCTTCTTCATAAGTAGCATACTATCATAAATCGTTTGGAAAATCTCCAAATCCGCTTCTCTTTAGCTCCAATGCTCATAATTTACCTGAAAGTGAAATATAAATGAATACAAGCATAAATCCATATAAATGATATAAAATACGAGCATTGTCGGGGAAATTGACACTTAAAAGTCAGGACTATTTGATGTTATCAACGGGTACTCACCTAATTCAACTATATGTAACACAAACATTTCAACTATCCACCATTTACAAAATTATATAAAAAAAATGTAATAGAAAATGAATAAGTTGAATGCTTCAGCTAATTTTAATATTGTTGTTGAACAATCTCTTAGCCAAGATAGATGTTAATGTAAGATTGTCTATTGTGTTTTTTAGTTTACCAGCCGCTTACTAATTTATTTTTCATATTTTATATTTGAGAAGTGATTGCAATGCCTAAAGAGGTGCCAAAATTCATGTCTAAATTTGCGAGACATTATTCTGTTGGTTGCAGCCAATGGATATATTTTTTACAACCCAGCAGGATCATGCTGCACAATTTAGGCATGAAATTAGTCATATATTTAGGTCTCTCAATCATTTTTCTTTATATTCTAGATTCATCATAATTCCAAGCTCAAATTGGAATGGGGTGCTGTTATTTTTCGTTGCATGCATAATTGTTACATAAACACTTAGCCACAATATCACAACTATAATTATGTACCGCTATAAAATCTCGTCGTTATGCACGGATACTTGTCTAGTATTAATATTAATAATAGTGTAAACTACACCATTCGTCCTTGTGGTATGCGTTGACCAACAAGTTTCTTCCTTTGACAAAAAAAATTGCACCGTCCATTCTTAATTGCGAAACGTTATGTGTCGTTTGTCCCTTATTCTAACTGGCATCACTAACGGTCGTCTTACCTCCTCCAATCGAGGGTATTTTAGTCTTTTCCCACCCACACCATTTTTCCCGCTTTTTTTTTGTCAGTATCCACCTAGAATAAATAACCATCCCATCCCACCTAACCTTTTTTTATTTCTCTTTCTTTCTTTCTTTCTTTCTTCCATTGAAACCTCAAATCACACTTCAAGTCAAGATTCAAAATGGTGAAATGTCATTTTGGAAAACTTGCAGTGGTGAAAACATCATGGACTAACATCAACCCAGGACAAAGGTTTTATGGTTGCCCTAAAATGGTGCAGATATGTTATTTTTTTGGAAAATGGTTTTGATCTCTTTTATGATGTTATTAACAATTGTTGTTTAAAATTTTTAACAGCCATCAGATTGTCCTTTCGTAGAATGGGTGGATCCCCCAATATGTGCTCGATTTTTTAACATCATACCTGGACTTTTGAGATCATTGAATAACCTTCGAGGACAAATCCAAGAGTTGGAGGAAGAAATAGCAAGGATAAAGAAGTATCTTTATGTTTCTTGGGCTTTTGTGTTGATGTATGTTGTTTACAATGTGTTGACTTAACTTAGATGTTTTGGGTAAGTTTAGGTCTTATTTGGAAGTTAGTTGATAATGTGAATGCTTTTGTGGTTTCTATGAATGAATCAAAGGCAGTTGTCGGACCTTCATGAAAGTCCCATCCAGTCCAAAACAACAAAAGGATCAAAGTTTGGTGGTCATAGGAAGAGTAAAAATCATTCACAAAGGCACTATTTCCCTGAGTAGGTACATCCTTAGCAGCACCACTACCTTGACCTTCATCTAACATTACAACATATGGTTATTCTACATCCTTAGGCTGTGTTTGGTTGGGGGAATTTGAGAGGGTTTGAAATTAAAATCCCTCCAATAAATGTGTTTGGTTCACAATAAAGATGTGGGTCCAGAATTTTAATTGTATGAATAGAGCTAAAATTAGGCCATTTTAAATTCCTTCCACATGGGAAGCATTTTCATTTGCTTAGAATTTTAAATGGCACAATTTATATATCTTAAACCAAACGCCCCCTTAGTGACACCACTACTTTGACCTACATTCACACTACTTTGTGTACCTACATTGCGTGCATTCACATCATTAATGCATTTCCTAGCCACTGGTGTGATACCTGCTTTGTATTGTCTTGGTTCATCACATCTAACTCTTCTATTAATACCCTTTTGTTTTTCAGTGGTGAGGTAAAAAAAAGGCCAGGATTGGTTTTTTCATGCTCAACATATATGTATCAATGAATTTATGACATTCTTCAACATATTTTGACAAAACAAAGAACATCTTGGTCACTAGCTAAAGGTTGTAGGCCACTATCTAAATCACCATCAGGTTTCATAAAATGGTAAAACATGATTTTATTCCCATCATTACCTAAGTCTTCTACAATAACATCAATCTCATGCATAGAAAACTCGTCATAGTCTAACTCATCAACAATTTGTGAATAACCATTTATGTACCTCCTTCCAGGTGATACAGTGAAAGAACGACCATAATGCAGCCTTATTGAAAACGCAGTACGTATGCCAGCTAAAAAAAAGAAGAAAAAAAGGATTAAGGTTTAAACAATTTTTGATCAAACAATCCTTTTTTCATCAAAATAAAACAAGGTCTAATCGATAAATAACAAGTGAGAACAACAAAAAAAAGCACTAAAACACTTCGCATTATCATAAAATTGCAAAAAACTAGAACACTTACCATAAGTTACATTTATCGAAGTCAACCTCTGGTTTTCGTATTACATACCCCATCTGTACCACCCTTTCATCTAACTCTTTAAGTTAATCAGATTTCTAGATTAAGGTTTGATGATTTGAAGAAGATGAACATTATAGAGAGTGTTAGTGTGTGTTTTTTTATCTGTAGGGGATTATGAATGAAAAGATGCGGATGGATGGAGGATTTGATTGAGGGTGTGGGTGAGAAAAGACTAAAATACCATCGATTGGATGAGGTAAAATGACCGTTAGTGATGCCAGTTAGAGTGAGGGACAAACGACACATAATGTTTCGCAATTAGGATGGACGGTGCAATTTTTTTGGTCAAAGGATGAAACTTGTCGGTCAATGCATACCACAAAGACGAATAGTGTAGTTTACTCTTACTAATATGTACATAACTCGTTATAAATTTTCGTCATATGCCTATTACAAGTAAATCGCTTACTTGTCCCACGTTGGACTTGAACAATCAATCACTTAGTTGTCGAGCAGGCCGTTGGTAAGAGTATGATAGATTACATGTATACCATATATATTTTTGTATACATAATTAAGATAGAGTCACAAGTCCAGTTCGAGTTGACAACTATATGACTTAACCATAAATATTCACACATTTCATCATGTTGAGACTTGAACGCACATAAGACTTAAGAAACATATACATGCATATATGATAATTAGATATGATTCTCGTCAAGACAAATACTCATAATGAGGAATTTTCATTTGCTTACCTTTATTTTGGTGCTTACCAAGGGACAAATCCCCACCATCCATCTAGTTTAATCTAATAGTGGAGATTAACCTAAAATTTAAGAGATAAACCTAAGTCCATGTTTTTTTTCTTGTCTTTTTATCTTTCTTTTTTATTCATTTTTTTTGTCTTTTTCTTCTAATTCACGTTTTTTTTATAAACTCACGTTTTTTTTTTAATTCACGTTTTTTCTTCGCTTTCATACGTTTTCGTCTATTTTCATACGTTTTCGTCAGTTTTCATACGTTTTCGCTCGTTTTCGTCCGTTTTCATACATGTTTTAACGCTTTCATACGTTTTCGTCCATTTTCATACATATTCATCCATTTTTGTACGTTTTCGCCCGTTTTCTTACGTTTTTGTTCATTATTCATACGTTTTCGCCCATTTTCATCCGTTTTCATACGTTTTCGTCTGTTTTCATACTTGTTTTTACGCTTTCATACGTTTTCATCCGTTTTCATACATATTCGTCCATTTTCTTACGATTTCGTCCATTTTTAAATGTTTTCATACGTTTCTGAATATCACAAGTGATATTCTGTTATATTATGTGATATTCTATGATATTCAGATGATCACAAGTGATATTCTGTGATATTTAGAATATAACTTGTGATATTCTAAATATTACAAGTGATTTTCAACTAATGTTTTGTAACATCAAAATCACGATTGATATTCAGAATATTACAAAGTGATACCCAGAAAATCACGAGTGATATTCATAATATCACAATGTGATATTCTGAAAAATCACAAGTGATATTCAGAATATCACAAATATATAATTTGAATAGCAGCTACATAATTTGGGGGTATTTGTTTAATCTTATTTTATTAGCTTATGAGTTTATGTGATTTCGGTTTATATTTCACAAGCTTAATTTGCTTATTTTGAAAATTATAAAAATATGTAAGTTTATATTTACCACGTTTAAAGAGAAAATGATCAAATTTTGGTTTAGAGTTCATGCATATTCGTCCGTTTTCATACGTTTTTAAATGTTTTCGGCCGTTTTCATATGTCTCTGAATATTACAAGTGACATTCTGTGATATTCGATATTCTAAGTATCACAAATAATATTCTGAATATCACAAGTGATATTCTGTGATATTCAGAAAATCACTTGTGATATTCAGTGATTTTCAGAATATTACAAGTGATTTTCAACTAATGTTTTGTAATATGAAAATCACAAGTGATATTCAGAATACCACAAAGTGATATCTAGAAAATCACAAGTGATAGTCAGAAACGTATGAAAACGTAAGAAAACGGACGAAAACGTAAGAAAATTGACGAATACGTATGAAAACGGACGAAAACGTATGAAAGCGTAAAAAACACGTTTGAAAATGGATGAAAACGTATGAAAAATTAACGAAAACGAAAGAAAACGTATGAAAAATTAACGAATGCGAAAGAAAACGGACGAAAACGTATGAAAACGGACGAAAACATATGAAAATGTATGAAAACGTATGAAAACGGACGAAAATGTATGAAAACGGACGAAAACGTATGAAAATAGACGTAAACGAAGAAAAAAACGCGAATGAAAAAAAAACGTGAATTAAAAAAAACGAATTAAAAAAAAAAAAAAAAAAAAAAAAAAAAAAAAAAAAAAAAACGCGAATTAAAAAAAAAAAAAAAAAAAAAAAATTAATTAATTAAAAAACGTGAATTTAAAAAAAAATGAAATATATGAATAAAAAAGAAAGACAAAAAGACAACAAAAAAACATGGACTTAAGTTTACCTTTTAAATCTTAGGTTAATCTCCACCATTAGATCAAACTTGATGGATGGTGAGGGTTTGTCCCTTGGTAAGCATGAATTTATGGGTAAGCAAAATAAAGTGCCTCTACTCATAATATTTTATATTTATTTATTTAATAATAAAACAAACACATTGTTTACAGCCAATGCCCTCTAGAGTTGAGATCACCAAAGAGCCCCCCTTCTTTAAAGAACCAATAAAATAAACTAGGGGTGGCAATCGAGTCGTGTTCGTGTTAACCTATTCGGGTTCGCATGTTTGCGTATAGTATAGACTTCACCCAAACACGACCCATTTATTAATCGTGTCAAGAAACTCAACCCTAGCCCAGACATGCATAACATGTGTAACCCACTTGTGACCCGTTTAACCCATTTAAGTAAATAAGCAGTGAATAAAGTTGATGGTTTGTCGATTTAACTAATTTAAATGCAAAAAATGATATAAGGATCTAAAATATGATAAAAATAATATACAAATAATTATGCGACAATTTTCTAAATTATAAGCGTCAATATTTATGATATCTAAGGTATAAAATTATAATTCACTCATACTAAGTAAATAACAAAATACATTTAATCCACATCCAACATAAAAACCATGTTATATATTTTATTTTTAAGATCTTATATACTTAAACGGGTTTACTGGTTGACCTGTTTAATACTTACTCAACCCAAACACGACCCGTTTATTAAACGGGTTAGATGGGTTGACCCGTTTTTGACCCAAACATGTTTATCCTCAACCCAAACCTGTTTAAATTCGTGTCGGGTTCGTGTCGTTTATCGTGTCGTGTCGAGAATTGCCAACCCTACAATAAACCCATCTCATCCATCCATTTCATTTTCATCCGATGGCTGTGATTAAACAACAATTCCTACCAATTTTCCACGGCAAAAATGTCATTATAAAATAATTATTTTCACACAAGACTCTCATTCCCCCCAAAAAAAAATTTAGGGTAAAAACACGCACACATAAAAACACTCTCCCCGTTCCAAAACGATTACACATCAAAATCATCATGAAAACTGCTCGAAAAAACTCAGAATTCACAGTAAAAATCATCGAATTAATCTTAATCGATCAAAAATGTTGATTTTGATCCATTTTTTTTATCGATTGAAACATAAATCACAAACGATTTGTTAAAAATTGGATGATTCTCAGTTAAATAAAGTAGATTTAGTTGTTGTTCCAGTTTTAGATGCTGAAAGATTCTGAAATCACAATTATGGATGAAGCTGATGTTGTCACAGATAAAGAAGACAATCTAATTGTTGTTTTAGGTAAATCATATGTGATTTTGTTTTTCGTTTTTTAATATTTTGTAAAATGAATCACATGTGATTCATCTTTTTATATTTTGTAATTTTTGCTAGACGAACTCCATTCTTACTGTAGTGAGGGCATTTTCATTTGCATATAGCAGCTTACATGCAGCAATTCATGTGCACAATAACCTGTTGAAAAAGCTTGTTGTTGCACATGTTGCCTTTTTTGATTGGACACCAAAAGGAAGAATACTTAACAGGTAGCATAACTTTCCTTTAATAAGATCAGTCTCACCTTAAAATATATGAATATTGATTGTATTTATAGGTTGTCTTCAGATCTCTACACGATTGATGATTCTCTGCCGTTCATTCACAATATTCTCCTTGCTAATTTCGTCGACCTTGTTGGGATTGCTATAAGTTTGTCCTTTGTGCAGGTAATAACTGGATAAGTAAGTCATGGTTACAGATCTTTGTAGCTCTTATAAATGAACTATTTATAACTTTGGCCATTGTTCGCTATTATGTGTAGGTCATGTTCTTGCTTCTCATACTGCCTTTTTGGCATATCTACAACAAAAGTGCAGGTATTTGTTACATGAAGAGTAACTCTATCAATAGATATCTAATAAAAATACTTAAAAGTGGCAATTTGTACCCATTTACCTATCATTTGGTCTATTTGGGTTGTGTTTCAACCCAAATGACCCGGACACTTTCGACGCACTGTAAATTGACCCATTTTGATCCATTACTAGATTCGTCCAACCTGCCCCTCCATACATTACTTTTCTTGTCAGGCAATAGTCACACTACACTACTCACTAAGTACACAGATTTTTTATTACTTTTGGGTTATGTTTCATACTAAGTATTGCTCTTCATTTGTACACAAGACTTCTTCTTAATGGATTCATTGATCATGTCACCATGTATCAGAAAACTTCTTATTCAAAGATAATAGCAAGCCTTTGGCTATCCTTACGCCTACAGGTATACTAGTAAACTTGTAATGAATGCAATTTAAATAAATGTAGTGAGCTGTAAAGTACACTTGAAAAAAACAGTAATCAATGTATGGTCTTAGTTCTTAGCTGCTTTTGTAGTATCGTACATTGCAGTGATGGCTGTTGTTGGATCACATGTATATCTCCCGTTCAATCGAGGTACCCCGGGACTAGTAAGTCCATAAACGCCATATACGATTTTATTCATGTCACAAATTTTTATTTGTTTAAGAAAATAACTTTATCATAACACTGGCATTTTGTAAACAGGTAGGTTTAGCTCTTTCCTACGCAGCTCTAGTTGTATCCTTATTAGGGAGCTTCATGAAAAGTTTCACTGAGACTGAAAAGGAACTGGTCTCGGTTGAGAGGGTTCTTCAGGTTTGAACATGATTTACGTCTTGTTGATGGTTACCAACTTACCATGAAATAAATTAACATATGATTTCTTTCATTATAGTACATGGACATCCCTCAAGAAGACCTTCAAGGGAACAAGATTTTAGATGCAAGGTATGGATTACTTTTTTTTGGGCTAACGGTCATTCTGTAGATGGTACGTACTTCAATGTGTGCTCTAACTATAGTTTCTTTGTATATGTTGCAGGGTTTATCCAGGTCTCCAAAGTATAGTTCTTTCTTTAATAGAATCCCGAAATCAAGTGCTATCAAAGTGATTGACTGTTATAAAAATCACATGTGATTCTTGTGTAAATCACATGTGATTCTAGTGTAAATCACATGTGATTCTTGTATAAATCACATGTGATTCTTGTTGAACAGTTGAAAACAAATCTTCTGGAAAAGTTGACAAATATTTATTAACTATTATAGTCTGTTATAAAAATCACAAGTGATTCTTGTGTAAATCACATGTGATTCTCGTGTAAATCACATGTGATTCATGTGGAACAGTTGAAAACAATCAAGAAAGAAGTTGAGGTTCAAGTGCTTAAGCCTCCTTCATGGAAAACGGGAGATATGATTAAAGATATTTATGCAGTTAAGAAACCAAAGTAACATAAGGTCAATAATCCACAAATGGCTAGAAACAAAGGTGGTCTGAGAGGAGCACGTAGAAAACGTGGAAGAGAAATAACACTTAAAACTAAAGCTAAGCAGAATAAGAAGTGTAGATATTGTGGAGTGAAAATTGCTTCTGCTGAGCAAGCGGCTAGAATTGATGCAGGTGAACAAGCAACGAGAATTGATGCAGCTAAACAAGCAACTAACGCTTCTTGTTTAGATTTGCATTTTTCATGTCATATTTTGTTTAGATTTAGTTTTTTCTTTATTTTTATTGCACTGTTGGAAAAGTGTTATGCGGATCTTAATTCAGCTATGTTTAATTGAATACTTTTTTAAAGAAAATCACGTGCTTTGGGGACAAATCACATGTGATAGGAACAAATCACATGTGATTTGTGAAACAATCACATGTGATCAAGATATAAAAACATTTCTAGGCTACAACCATCAGATTGTGACATTTAGCGACAACAAAAAAAATAAAAATACAAATTTTAAAATATTCATTAAGATAGCAGGTAAAAAATCCATTTAATACTTATAATGAGATACTACCATCAGTTTTACCAAAAGACTACCATCAGTACTTGTTCAACAAGTACTACATCAATACTACGACCATCAATACTACGACCATCAACATCTAAACTTGTCCAAAAAACAAACTAAAGATATAAAGCCATACAAATTGTGTACCAAACAGCTAAATCCCAATTGTCTAATCAATATGCCCTGAATGTATTTTTAGTCTATTTGACTAATCAAAACTATTTTGGTCAAATATGTACTTGAGTCACTTAAAGTAATAGCGAAAACAACATCAAATCCACCTGCACCAGGAACTCCACTTAACAAGACACCTTATGTGTCCATGGTCACGTCCAGGAGTCGAGTTTGTGATTCAGGTTCGATCTGCAAATGCATATAATCAGTACTTGAGCTAATTAATCAACTGTTACAGTGACAAAAATGAGTAAATAGATTTTAGAAATTAGAATTAAAGTAATGATAGCTAAGATTGATAGAGTTTAAGGATATATTTTTTTTACATGAGCGAAATAGGTTTAAGGAACTCACCAGGATGCCTGCAGCATCGCCCATCTGCTTCATGTGGAACCAGATCTTAAGCATTGCGTCTCTAGTTCCCAATAACGCTTCAGAACAAATCACATGTGATTCACAACAAATCAGATGTGATTTTAAAAAAAAACAGAGACTTATTTAAAGAATCACACGTGATTTTTCAAAAACACATAGACTTATCTATGTTGTTATCGCTTCTGTTGTGTGTCACCAAAACGAAATCAACATAAAGTTTTCGCTTTTTTCTTTACAAGGCTATTGTTACTACCTACTTTCAAGTACCAAAACGAACATTGCTTCTGTTATTGCAATGTTCTTAATTTCAGCTTTACTAAATTTTCTTTTAACTGATGTTGTCAATTTCTTTTAACGACTACTAAAAGGCACACGTGTAAATCTTACCTTTGGATGAGTGAATCCTCAGTGGTAGGTTTGTCTATTATCGGATTTGCGTAGAATGAACCTTTCAGCAGATCTGCATAACTAGAAAATAGACAGATATCTTTTAATAGTGCTCTATCTCAATTCTGATTATCATTTCACCCCTAGTCATTGTAGTTTTGTTATATTCACGATTTTCCTTCCCGCTAGCTATAAAATATAACCCGAGTTGACCCATTTATATGAAGGTATAACTTTGGATGGAGCCATGGGAAAGAAAAGTTGAGTCTAGAAAACTAGGTGAAATATGTTCTTAGATCTTGTTTAATAGGATACTCAAACAATCCTCATAGTGTACTTAACCCCCTACATCATTGTATCCATAAGATTAAAATTAGATATATCATCATATTATACCTGCTTTGGGGATCTTCTAGTTCCTTCAACACCTCTTCAGGAAGGCTAGCCAACCTAGTTCAAATGACAACAAATGATAAATTGCCTAAATACCCTTTCTTTTGATGATGCTAATCACTAGCAAACATTTCTTATATAGAAACTGAAATGTATTACCTAGGAGCAAGATTCATAAGGTTTTGTCTCAATGAAGCATAACTGGGAACCTACACCAAAGAAGCGCAGTTTCAAATACCAAACATAAAGGCCAACACATTAATATATGTATGCGCTACATTCATTAAATGCAAAATCAATAAACAAGTGAGGTCAAAATATCGAATGTATGATATAGTTAAATATTACTATATTATCTCGTAATTTATAAAATTACTGCTAACTTTCTTACATAAAAAATAGATAAGTTTCCCAATCCATCCGGACAGAATCCTTCTTCGATTTTCAGCGACAAATCAACATCTTTATCCTGTATAGTGAAAGAACCATAGTTACATAATATTCTTCTAGTATTTAGCATCTTTATCCTGTATAATGAAAAGAACCATAGTTACATTCACACAACAATGCAATGTTCCTAATGTCAAGTACCAAAAAATTTCTTATATGCCGTTCATGGTGAAGAATCAAAAAAAGTTTAAGCAATTGAGTGTACCTTTACTAAGTGCCTTATGCGTTCTGACAGTTTCAACTGCAAAATTGTTTCGATATAGTTTCAATAATACTTGACGTTTGCCACTTAAAGCACCCTGCAGTACACGTCAAAATGCATTTGTAGTTAATGCTTCTAATGGCCCAAAATGGAAACAAACGATTATCATGTTATGAAACCCAAGCATAATCATGGGGATATAGGATACAACTATTTTCAAAATTTCTAACAAATAAGCAATACAAAAAACACTATCTAAAAGTAAATAAGTTGCGATGAGAATATAAGCAGCTGCAGTACCAGGGCAATTATCCAAACAGAAAACCGGTTTATCGAACAAATATTCACACTTCCTAACTCAAAGGACTCTGAAATTAATAACTTTCGATAAATCGGCTTCTCTCGATAACTTGTTCCTAAAAGGAAACTGATAACTAACTCATCAACCAGTGGCCTAATTTAGCTAAATCAGTCACATAAACTCAACAAAAAGTTCAGATGATGAATTAACTGACATAGCTTTAACTTTTCTTCGATCCACATCATTAAAATTCACATGAACTAACCTTCAAATCACATAACTAACTAACCTAGCTACAAATAACTGATGATGAATCAACTAACACAAAAGTATAAAACTAACATATTAATGATTAAATCTTACCTGAAGGAGTGTAAAATTGCTTGAATCGAGCTGTGATTGAATCATATTCCGTTTAACGGTCTGATTTACGGTCCAACAAAAGTGTTGATTTTGATCAATATGGCATGAATAGCGGTTAGGATTTGATAGGTGGTTTGGTGGTGGTTAGTGTATGAAAGTAGTGTGTGTGTGATGAAAAAATTGAATGAGAAATGTGTGTGTGTGTAACCGACCCCTGGATGGATTGAGTTACTGATAGTATAATTACCAAAATGCCCTTCAGTAAATACTAAAATTAAAAAGTGGCAATTAATCTAAGAGAAAAGTACAAAAATAAGCCAAAATCTTTTTTGAAGTCCCCTTTGTGGTCAAGTTTTAACCCAATGTCCAAAATGATCATGCGCAACCACTCGACTCTGCAGCTCCACCCAAAATCCGCCACGTGTCCAAATGAAAGTACACTTTTTGTACTTTCATTTGGACACGTGGCGAATTTTGGGTGGAGTTGCGGAATCGAATGGTTGCGCAGTGGCGAATTTTGGGTGGAGCTGCGGAGTCGAGTGGTTGCGCATGATCATTTTGGACATTGAGTTAAAAAGTGACCACAAAGGGGACTTCAAAAAAGATTTGGCTTATTTTTGTACTTTTCTCTTAATCTAAACCATTAGATTAATTGAAATAGAACGGGTGGTTGATATAAAGTGGTTTGATCTTTAGAAAAATATAGATCTACATGGAACTTTTCTGTATCAAGATCCTCTCAGGTAACATGATAGGTCATGTTAACCAATCACAATTAAGATAAATATATAAAAGTTTTTCTTTTTATGAAATTTAAGGGCCCACTTATTCAAATTGTCTCACAATAAAATTCAACATGATCTATTATGTTGAAAACAACTTGAGAGAATTTGGCTAGTAAATGATATTGTGATAAAAATGAGAGGATAATTAGGGGTAGGTAAAAAATAAGATGTGGAAAATACCATTAACGCTCTTTTATATTAATTATTGATTTTAATTAAAATAAATGCTTAAGTTACACTTGTTAGTTTATATATGTTTGTGGGGTATCTTTGTCACATTACATTGTACCTTATTAGTTTTGTTTATTAATATATTTTATCAGGGTGAAGCCTTTTTACCCAAAATATGTTTATGTGTGTGAAGGGAGCAATGGATGAGTATTCCGGTATTCCCCAACCTTAAAGTTTCTATCTATAGAAATATGAACATAACCATTCGATCTATCTAGTTCATTGGGGGATGAAAGTCATAACGGCCATCACGTGAGATATTTTCCGACTTATCATTATATGTTGAATGAAGTCATTTCTTAATTTAGAAAAGAGAAACTATGATTAGTTTTGTACAATTGGTCATTCATCATCCAAACGGTCCTCTAAAAACATATGATTGTGTATAGATTATAATAAGTGAAAAGTTCACGAACATTTATGAGTAAATCAAGCTGACAAACACGAGTAAGTTCTCTTATCAATATCGATAACCAATTTATGACTGATACATATCTTTTTGAGTTTCACCAATACATATTAGTTCTTTCATGAAATAATTTGACTCGTCATATGCAACCCTTGTATTAAATAATTTTCATTATTTCACCCGTGTTTAATAGTACAGTCGAGATGCTTGTCTAATTAGAGTAGATACCAATGAAACTGGTGAGACGAGAGCCTGCGTAAAGTTTTGAGCAAATGATTGAAAAAAGTATCATACTTGCCATCATTTTCTTTTGTGGGTAGCGAACAAATTTTTTTGCTTTTGTGGGTACTCTTCTTTCAAATTCATCCTTTTTAAGGTATTATGTGACATTTTTGCCCTTCGAGAAAAAAAAAATTCTATTAGCTAAGAGGGGCAAAAATGTCCAAAAATTTCACAAAATACCCTAAAAAGGATAAATTTGAAAGAAAAGTATGTTGGAATTATATATCAAGACATTCAAATAAATAATCACAAAACATCAAAGTAATAGTGCGGAAGCGTATAGGATTTATTAATGAACAATTAATTAACATAAAAGAATATGCGTACCTTTTCTTGATTCTAGCCGAACAAGAATCAAATCCACAAACTAGCAACGGATGAACCCTAATTTGATTTAGTTAGGATTATGTGAATTACCCCTTACCTTTTTGTAATTCAATCCAAGATAATAACAAAAGTATGTTATTACTATGTTCTTGTACACACGTACTAAACCGAATTAAAGTAACGCTAGTTTTTATCAAACCAAATAACTTGATGTTTGGAAAAGAGTGGATCGACACCTATGAAGAGTGTTCGACCGGTTTTAGCAAAGCACACACACAAAACAATTTTAGGTTTAGCTAATGAGCACAAGAGATTTTTTAGAAAAATAAAACCCCTAGCCTTGTTTATATACCCAAGCTAACTTGGTGAACAAGTTGGTTTTTCTTTCCTTGTTTTGTCCCTATGACCGATCGGTTTGGAGTCCCCCTAAGGGATTCCGGAACCTTCCCAACTTTTGCAATTTGATCCTTTTCCATAAACATTTAACGACCGTTAGTCCATTACACTAATTACTTAACGTCCGTTAGTTATTTCGTTTAATAAATAAATAAATATAACATTTATATTTAATTATTAACTTTAAATTCTCATACGTAAAGTGTGCAATCCCATAGTCTCGAGTTCGATCCTAACTCACGTCTACTAATTTATATCCATAAAACCAACATCTCCCACTTGGATATATCTTAATAGAGTGATCACATTCGGTTAGCGTCTAGCAACACTTCGATGCCTCTAGTACAACTCGAGCAAGGCTCCTGGAAAACCTTTTAATGATTTATTATTATTATTATCCTTTTGTTTCTAATACCACGTTAAATAAAGATATGGAATTAAGTCATTCTTTATATAACTATTCTGTTTCTCGTTTGTAAATGATTGACCAAGATTACCGAATCATCTAAACATATTTAGGGGAGATTTGGGTGCGGCCGCACAAACATCTTGTCAACCCTACGAGGGGCCCAGCAGTATTAAACTCCAAATAAATTTGAAGGAACAAATTCTATCTTGACTACAAGAATAACCCACAAACTTTGTAACATTTCTGAAAACAACCCTTATCAGCGTTAAGTTGCTTCACAGAAATGCACTACATTCATGACACTTATCTGGTATCTCAAGTCTGAGGATAACTATTCATAATTTACTTATAACAATATCCACAAAGTAAATTATGTAGTTGGGATAAGTCCTATATTCAATTCATTGAATATCATCTGAAATTGGTATGCATTCTCATCAATATACTTTCAAGTATATTCTACCACATCTCTCAGATTTGTCTTAGTTTAATGATACTCCCATATCATTAATCGACAATGGACATTTAGAATAACTTAGTTACTCACGGATTAAACATGCAAATATAGGACAACAATATTATAAATGAAAATAAACATAATCCAAACTTTATTTCATCAAAATAATAAATGTTTTACAATATCCTTTATCCAAATACTAATCACAGTTATGCATGAAACTATTAGCTAAAGAAGTCCAATTCCATTGGCAAGTCCTACAAGCTTGTCTTTAGCTAAAGCCTTAGTGAATGGATCAGCTAAGTTATCATCTGTGTGAACTTTCAGTAGATTTATTTCACCTTCCTGGACTTGTTCCCGAACATAGTGATACTTCCGTAGAAAATGTCTGGTGCCCTTCATGACTCCAGGTTCATTGGAAAATATGATTGCAGCAGAATTGTCACAATACATATCAATAGGTGATTCAATTGAAGGCATAACACCAAGCCCTGAAATGAATTTCCTAATCCAAACAGCCTCCATTGCAGCTTCCGAAGCAGCTATGTATTCGGCTTCTGTCGCATACATCGCAATCGTACTCTGCTTCTTGCTCTTCCAGTCAATTGCTCCTCCATTGATGACAAAGACATAACCCGTCTGAGACTTCGTATCATCTTTATCACACTGCCAAGACACATCACAGTAACCTGTAACACCAAGCTCTGTGTCTGGATTTCCACCATACACTAAAAACATATCTTTAGTATTTCTAAGATACTTTAGAATATGCTTAACAGCAATCCAGTGAAGTTCACCCGGATTCTGTTGATATCGACTGGTCATGTTTTGAGCGAACGCCACATCTGGCCTTGTGCATCTCACAGCATACATAATAGATCCTACAGCCGAAGCATAAGGAACTTTCTGCATGCGTGCCACCTCAGCAGGTGTTGAAGCACACATATCGCTACATAAGCCATGCTTTACTTCCATCGACAAATATCCTTTCTTGGAATTTTGCATACTGAATCTCTTCAATATTTTATCAATGTAAGCGCTTTGACTTAAACCAATTAACCGCTTTGACCTATCTCGGTAGATCTTGATTCCCAGAATGTATGCAGCTTCTCCTAAATCCTTCATAGAAAAACACTTCCCAAGATATGCCTTAACATTTTGCATACTTGGAATGTCTTTTCCCATAATTAATATGTCATCGACATAAAGAATTAGGAAAATTACATCACTCCCACTAACTTTGTGATATACACATGGCTCATCAAGATTTTGAATAAATCCATACCTTTTGATTTCTTCATCAAATCTTTTATTCCATTTCCTTGATGCTTGCTTCAATCCATAAATGGACCTTTGAAGTTTGCATACACGGTTTGGAAATTGTGGATTCACGAACCCCTCAGGTTGCTTCATATAGATGTCTTCATCTAAGCGACCATTTAAGAAGGCGGTTTTGACATCCATTTGCCATATCTCATAATCATAGTATGCTGCTATAGCTATGAGAATTCTAATAGCTCTAATGTCCGCTACAGGAGAAAAGGTCTCCTCGTAATCAATGCCATAAGTTTGAGTAAAACCTTGCGCAACTAGACAAGCTTTATAGACGTGTACATTGCCATCCATGTCAGTCTTAATCTTATAGAGCCACTTACTCCCAACCACCGAGGCGTTTGGAGGTAAGTCAACCTCTACCCAGACTTCATTTTCTCTCATGGATTGCATTTCCCCATTCATTGCAACCTGCCATTTAGCCTTGTCAGGACTTGCCATGGCAGCTTTATAACTAGTAGGCTCTCCAAGATCTCCTAACATAGTTTCCTCAACCTCTACGTTAAGACATAGACATTCAGGTGCACGTATATTCCTTACGGATCTACGAACGGGAATCACTTCAACTTCTGGTGGAGGACCCAGACTATCAGGTTCTACCGGAAGTACGTTAGTGTTTTCAGAAGGTAATGCATCTTCTTGATCATCTTCCAGATCATAAACTCTCCCACTGAATTCTTGAGATACGAGATCTCTTTCAAGAAAATCTCCATACCTAGCAACAATTACTTTATTTTCAGTTGGATAGTAAAAGTAGTAACCCATAGTTTCCTTAGGGTATCCTACAAAGATACACTTTACAGATCTTTGTTGGAGTTTATCTGCTGAGTCACGTTTAACATACGCCTCGCAACCCCAGACCTTTAAATAAGACAGGTTAGGAGCTTTACCATGCCATATTTCATATGGTGTCTTATCAACCTTCTTTGTGGGAACCATATTTAGAATACGAACAGCAGATTCCAAAGCATAATCCCAAAAGGATAAAGGTAGAGTGGTAAGATTAAACATAGATCGTATCATGTCCAACAATGTACGATTTCTTCTCTCTGATACACCATTTTGTTGTGGAGTATATGGAGAAGTGAGATTCTGAACAATTCCATTCTCAGCTAAGTAATCTTTAAACTCTTGGCTTAGATACTCGCCTCCTCTATCGGATCGAAGAGCTTTAATCTTCTTTCCCAATTGCAGTTCTACTTCAGCTTTGAAAACCTTAAATGTTTCAAACACCTCATGTCTATGTTGGTTTTATGGATATAAATTAGTAGACGTGAGTTAGGATCGAACTCGTGACTATGGGATTGCACACTTTACGTATGAGAATTTAAAGTTAAATAATTAAATATAAACGTTGTATTTATTTATTTATTAAACGAAATAACTAACGGACGTTAAGTAATTAATGTAATGGACTAACGGGCGTTAAAGGTATTTGGAAAAGGACTTAATTGCAAAAGTTGGGAAGGTTCTGGAATCCCTTTTGGGAGTTCAAACCGATCGGCCATAAGGAGAAACATGGAAACAAAAACCAACTTGTTCACCAAGTTTGCTTGGATATATAAACAAGGCTAGGGGTTTTATTTTTCATCTCTTGTGCTCATTGCTAAACCCTAAAACCGTTTTGTGTGTGGTTTTTTGCTCTAAACCGATCGTACATCATTCATTGGTGTCGATCCATTACTTTTCCACAAACCAAGTTATTTTGTTTGATAAAACTAGCATTACTTTAATTCGGTTTAGTACGTGTGTACAAGAACATAGTAATAACATACTTTTGTTATTATCTTGGATTGAATTACAAAACGGTAAGGGGTAATTCACATAATCCTATAAACCCTAATTAGGGTTCATCCTAATTGCTAGTTTGTGGATTTGATTCTTGTTCGGCTAGAATCAAGAAAAGGTACGCATATTCTTCTTATGTTAATTAATTATTCGTTAATAAAACCTATACGCTTCCGCATGTATACTTTGATGTTTTGTGATTATTTATTTGATTGTCATGTTATATAATTCCAACAGTGGCATCACGAGTCATTGGTTTTTAATGAGTAATTAATTACATAAACGCGTAATAAAACAAATACTTGTATGTTATTTGATATGTTAATCTAGGGTTTATGTTTAATTTTTGTTTTGGTCGATTTTTTTTGTAAATTGGGGCGTACCCTATTTTCTTATGTCGACATACACATAAAATATTTTAGGGTTTTGAAATTTGTTTGCTAACCTTATTAAAACCTAAAATTAATATATTAGTTACGTGATTAATTCATGAATAATTTGTTATGTGTCATGGAATTTTTATATGCGATCTTGTGACTATTTGTATAATTTTTATGATGTATCCATGATTATACATGCATGTTAGTAATGGATAAGTTGCTTTGATAATTGCTTAATTGTTATGACATATTTATTTGCGATAAATCTTGAATTGGGGAAGACTCCAATTATAAAAATATTAATGAATCAATTATGTGCAATTTGGTATAATTTAATTAAGGGTTTACGCAATCGATTCATCGATGTATGTGGCTCACTTTCTAATGTTGGAGTGAAAACCCTAAATTAATATACACATTAATTTAACCTAGATATTTATTATTAATAGGGTTTTATCGAATAAGTTGCATATGGCTACTTGTTTACACGTATAAATTGTTTATTATGTGCGCATTGTTTTTTAGTAGTTTATTTTTTATTTGTTACTTGTTTGTTTATTATGTTAAACAGTTTTAAGCAAAGGGTAATTTTGAATAGAAAAATAATACGGACTAAACAATGGCGAAATTTGATTTGTTTGGAAGAGTTAAGTTTTCAATAGTTTAGTTGATTGGTGACTTTGGTACAATGACTGAACGGCTCACCTATTTGAATGAACTATAAAGGGGTTATTTAAGAAGTGCGCACAGTCACACTGAATGGATGTCTAAGGTTATGCTTTTGCGCTTACCTGGTCCTCTGCCCTCTGTAAGTTCGAATGGAGCTACTTAGTAAGCCATAAAATGTGCAAACTCATCTTAAGGGCGAATTAGTTTTAATTCCATGCGCCACTTCTGTGGTAATTATCCGAAACACTAAGTGTTTACACTTATGCAAAAGTACGGTATAATGGATGATAATTAACGCTAAATAACTTGATTGGTGAACCCAATACCTCAATCAAAACTTTGATAGTTTGATCTTTATGAATTTGTAATAAAAAGTTTTTTTATTAAAATTATGCTACAAGATGAATGCATGACATCTTTGTACATATTTGATTTGACCACATAAAATCAAAACTAGTACCCTTTTAAATTAAGTTATATGCCATCTAATTAAAAGGAACACTTGAAGTTGCAATTTATGTCATGAGAGTACTTGGCTAGATTGTGATGGAGAGGTAAATCTCTATGTAAAGTGAGACCTTACATGGACATATTTGCAGTTCTTTAAGTTAGACACTTAAGTTGAGTAGGAAGTGAGACTTGGACTCAATGGCATAAGATGGGATGAAACATGTTTATATTTGCAATAGCATTGGAAAATATAAATCCCATAATGATCTAGGAATTGGAAATTGTTTGCCAATTAATGTTCGACATATTACCCTATTATGTGCTTTCGTTACTAGCAGATCAACTGATGTAATGGAACTACGATAATTTGGATCCTAGTTTTTCGAGAAAGTTCTATGGTTATATGAATATTACCTTGGGTATTTTATTTTCTTGAAAAGTTTAATTATCGAAAATACTGAAATTGAATTTTGCTAATTCTTTAAATGTATTAATGCAACATTAAACCGTAAACGTAGGTTATTCCTCTATTGGTAAATTGATCTACGCCTGTAATGGATTTTTGGTAGAGTCAACTTTAATAAGAGAATAAACCTAGTCCTCTTTTCTTAATAAAGAGTGAGATTAAATCCTATTCCTTTTCATGAATGAAGAAATGTATGATAGGATAATTAGAATTGTCTAAATTCTAAATACGTAACTAGTAAGCAAATTTTAATAGTTAAGAAAATTGCATATTTTATGAGTTATTAAATTAGAAGCTAGACTAATTACTGTATAATTGGTAAAAGACAAACTAGCATATTTTATCTAGTTGTTGTGCTTTGACCATTTAAAAGTACTACTTACAATTGTTGGAATAGTAGAACTATTAAGAAAAAAATTGCATGCCCAATTATTTCAAGTTAATAGCATTGATGAATAATTCATCATCTACATAGTAGAATACATTTTTTAAGTACATTTGTAATTGTTATGTATGGACTTTCTCAAAGGTGTAGGAAGTAAATAATACACTATTTTCTTTCACTGGTTAATGAAACACTTACAATGTTGTCAAATCCAGTGGGAGTGTTGTGTTCTTATTACTGAATAAGGAATTAATGTAATGATCTCTTATTCAGTGGGAGTTACAAGCTTTGTCATCTTGGTAGTAACCCAGATTATCTCTAGAATGTCTTAAGATAATTACTTTCCACTTGTAGACACTTATGTTTTCAAGGATAGTCATGTACGTTTCCTTATTAGACAATGAAGTGGTTCTACATCTACTAGTTATGCTAATATCAATGACACAATCGTATTAGTCACATAAACAAACATATGTCGTGTTGTTTATCTGCTACATGATGTTGTTTCATGCACAAGTGGGAGAAATCTATATTGTGTGCAAGGTACAACATATAAGTATATGATTTAACGGATTCTCTTGACTGCAAGGAAAGAGACTAACGTTCTAATATAACTTGAACATATCTAATTCAAGAAACACTTGGTGTTGCAGTTTACGTCATGTGAGAACTTGGCGAGATTGCAACAACAAAGTAAATCTCTATGTGAAGTCAGACCTTGCATGGACATATTTGCAGTTTCTAAATTAGACAAGTATTTAGAACATGTGTCAAAATGATATATAAGACTACTTCAAATTAAATATTTGTGTATTATTAGAATGACATAAAATTAAATAAAGTAATCTAATCCTACTTCAATTTGTTTATTTATGTATTTTGGAATGACATAAATGAAAAATAATGTAGTCCTACATTATTGTGAAGTAAAATAAATTAACTTAAAATTAATATTGAAACCAAGAGTTGTGTTCATAATTACTTTAGTTAAACATGTTTATGATTCATTGTAAAGACATAAACATAAAGTCTTTTAAGACTTATAATAAAGTAAGACGTTAATTTGTTATGTTTTTTAATTAAGACATATACAAGAAGTCATTGAATTGATCAATGATTTATAACGTATAATGGGATTATAACAGTTTATGTTTCTTGTTGAGACATGGATATGAAGTAACTTTGTTAAAAGGCACTTGTGTTATAAAGCATGTAATTGGCTTGGAAAGTCTATTATACCATTAAGTTGACTTAGTTGGTAAATAAGTAAGCCAAAAGGAATATGTTTATCTTATATATTGTTAGATTGTCTTACAATATTAATTCTAATGAATACCACATGTTGATGGTATGTTCAGTTAGAAGAATCAAACTCCATTTGAGTTGTTTGATTCATGATAACCATAACTTATTTCTTAAAAAGTAACAAGGTTAGAAATTTGAGTATGGATTGAATATACTCAAATAAACTCCAACCTAGAAGATTAATAAAACACCATTTCATTATGGAATGTGATGAATCACATTAAGTTTTAAAATTGAAGATTCTGAATTTGTTAAACTACTTATGAATCGGTTATTAACAAACTAATGTCAGGAATTATCAATGTGTATTTGTAATGTCCCAAAAAGAGAACAATGTAGTTTTGCTCTAATTGCTAAGTATATATAGATAGTCTATATATTACAAAAGGCAAGTGGGAGTTTTTTTATCTTGAAAGATAAAATTACAAGATACATAATCTTCTAAAACACACTAGTAAATATCATGATAAGGTTAGACATGTAATTGATAGACCTCATGATGATGGAATTTTCATTCATAGATCTGCAAGGATATCTCAGATATTTGACTTATATGCTGAGAAATATGAGTTACAGGATTATTGTAAACCTGATAATCATTATGATGGATTACCAAATATTGAATTGGGTAAATTACTCATACTATGAATGTTAAAGATGTTGTCCATAAAGATAATCAATTTTGGAAGTTTGGTTTATCTTAATAGTTAGACTAGAGAATGGAAATGAGTTACTTCAAAGAGATGAAAAACCCTAGTGGTTTGAATTTCTATGTAGAAATCATATGGACAAAATTGTACACATATTTAATGCATGTTTTATGACAAGATTATTAATCATACTTAAGCAATTAATTATGATTGAATATTCTTTTCTAGACACATTAAATATATAAAGATGATAATAGTCATACTTGTTTTCATTAATATGAAATATGACAATGGAATATCAAAACTCTTTCTTGAGAAATTACTTGAGCGAGGACGGTAAGTAATTGAAAGGTTTTTTTGAATTCATATAATCTTTGGAAGTGTACGAAGTGCAATAATTCATGAATGGATAAATGCATGCATCTATGAAATTATTCTTATGTTTAATTATTAAATCCCATTTTCAATTTATAATTAAAATAAGATAAATTTTAAGTATTCCTGAAAGCTAGTGGGAGTATTATGTTAAGTTTCTTAAATCTTATATGTTGTATAACATATAGTAAGTAACATTCCTTGTAAGCTAAATGTTAAGTCTTAGATTGTAATGAAACTTCACTTGTAAGATTTAAGAATTAAAACATACAACCTTGGAATATATGTTTATTGTTAATAAACATGTGCAGTAAAATAAATGATTCTAAATAAAACATGATATATCATTTGGGAAATTGATAAGTATCTTTTGACAAGATAGAACGTGAACGAATTCTAAGGTTGACCTGTAGATTCATCATGTACATCATGTTGTGTATTAAAATTGTTGTATCATTCTTGAATAAGAAGTGATTTGACAACATTGATATCTAACTAAAAGTTATTAGATAGCTTGTGTAATGAATATTCTAAAAGAATTACATCCTCAGCCTGGAATTGCTCCTAGATTCTATGGATGAACAATATGTCAAATGTTGTGAAAATTGTCATCAGCTTTAAACTTGAAAGTTGGGAAAGCATCAAACATTACACAAGGATATTAAAGTTTACGGAGTTTTAATGAGCATATTGTTGTTTGTATACAATGATGTTGGTTTAATTGAGATGACACTCAATACTAGTCATGGTAGGATTTCATCCTTGTTAATGGCCATGTGAACTAGTTGTGTTACTAAAAGCACAGTTGCATTATACATTAAAAGAATAAGAATACTTTAAATTTTAAAATGTTTGAAAATTTAAATTGTCATAAATTGGTGAAAGAGGATGTCACACATTTTATGAATTATTATGTGAATTGGTGAATGCACACATACGAGGACTTCATTAATTGAATTCTTGAAATAAGTATTCTCAAAATTATGATAGATCAAGTTGGTTGATTTATGCCTTGTCAACAAGTATGATTGTCATTACTTGAGGCATAATTCATCAACTGGAATTTTCATGCATTGATCTATTTGGTATTTGGATAAGGGATGTTAAACAATTGTTATAATAAATCAAATACTTGGTATGTTTAATTTTATAATATATTGTATCCTATATTTGCATGTTTAATCCGTGAATAAATTTATTTATTCTAAATCGTCCGTTGTCAATTAATGATATGGGAGTATCATTAAACTAAGACAAATCTGAGAGATATGGTAGGATATACTTGAAAATATATTGATGAGAATGCATACCAATTTCAGATGATATTCAATGAATTGAATATAGGACTTATCCCAACTACATAATTTACTTTGTGGATATTGTTATAAGTAAATTATGAATAGTTATCCTCAGACTTGAGATACCAGATAAGTGTCATGAATGTAGTGCACTTATGTGGAACAACTTAACGCTATACGTAACTGGTAGTCATAAGGGTTGTTTCCTGAAGTGTTGCAAAGTTCATGGGTTATTCTCGTAGTCAAGATAGAATTTGTTCCTTCAAATTTATTTGGAGTTTAATACTGTTGGGCCCCTCGTAGGGTTGACAAGATGTTTGCGTGGCCACGCCCAAAGATCTCCCCTGAATATGTTCAGAAGATTTGGTAATCTTGCTCAATCACTAATAACGAGAAACAGAATGGTTGAATAAAGAATGACTTCATTCCATATCTTTATTTAACATGGTATTAGAAACAAAAGGATAATAATAATGAGAAATTATTAAAAGGTTTTCCAGGAGCCTTGCTCGAGTTGTACTAGAGGCATCGAAGTGTTGCTAGACACTAACCGAATGTGATCACTCTATTAAGATATATCCAAGTGGGAGCTGTTGGTTTTATGGATATAAATTAGTAGACGTGAGTTAGGATCGAACTCGTGACTATGGGATTGCACACTTTACGTATGAGAATTTAAAGTTAAATAATTAAATATAAACGTTGTATTTATTTATTTATTAAACGAAATAACTAACGGACGTTAAGTAATTAATGTAATGGACTAACGGGCGTTAAAGGTATTTGGAAAAGGACTTAATTGCAAAAGTTGGGAAGGTTCTGGAATCCCTTTTGGGAGTTCAAACCGATCGGCCATAAGGAGAAACATGGAAACAAAAACCAACTTGTTCACCAAGTTTGCTTGGATATATAAACAAGGCTAGGGGTTTTATTTTTCCATCTCTTGTGCTCATTGCTAAACCCTAAAATAGTTTTGTGTGTGGTTTTTTGCTCTAAACCGATCGTACATCATTCATTGGTGTCGATCCATTACTTTTCCACAAACCAAGTTATTTTGTTTGATAAAACTAGCATTACTTTAATTCGGTTTAGTACGTGTGTACAAGAACATAGTAATAACATACTTTTGTTATTATCTTGGATTGAATTACAAAACGGTAAGGGGTAATTCACATAATCTTATAAACCCTAATTAGGGTTCATCCTAATTGCTAGTTTGTGGATTTGATTCTTGTTCGGCTAGAATCAAGAAAAAGTACGCATATTCTTCTTATGTTAATTAATTATTCGTTAATAAATCCTATACGCTTCCGCATGTATACTTTGATGTTTTGTGATTATTTATTTGATTGTCATGTTATATAATTCCAACAGTTTATGCTTAAGTAAATAAACATAACCATAACGGCTGAAATCATCAGTAAAGGTTAAGAAGTAGCTAGCACCTTTCTTTGACACATGTCTAAATGATCCACACACATCAGTATGAATAAGACCAAGTAGGTCAGAAGCCCTCTCCATATTGCTATGAAAATGTTTCTTAGTCATCTTCTCAGATATGCATGACTCACATTTATCAAATGATTCATCATTGATATTTTGCAAAAGCCCTTCTTGTTGCAGCTTATGCATGCGAGCCTTGCCTATATGAGCAAGTCTACAATGCCAAAGATAAGAAGAATTCAAGTCTAACTTTATCTTCTTGTTAATGCTAAACATTGAATTATTATTATTGTTAGATTCATTTCCAATCACATCAATTTCAAACACACCATTCACAGTAATTGCTTTAAAATAAAATACACCATTTAAAGAAACATCAATTCCATTACGTGAAATAGTATGAATAAAACCATCATCCAACAAAACTGAAAAGGAAACAACACCTCTAATTATAGAAGGTGCGTAATGACAATTGTTCAATAACAGTACTAAGCCCGAAGGCAATACTAAACTAAACGTTCCTATGGCTTCAACAGCTGCATGTGCGCCATTTCCCACGTGCAGATATTGTTCCCCATAAGCAAGCTTCCTTTCCACTCTAAACCCCTGCAGTGTATTACAAATGTGAATACCACAGCCCGTATCATATACCCAGGAATTATTATGATTTAGAGTAAATAATTCAATGACAAATAAATTACCTGAAGTACCGGCGCCCATGGACCCTTCATACTTCATTTTATTTTCCCGCAATTCATCAAGATAGAGAGCACAGTTTCTCTTCCAATGCCCAACGCTCTTACAGTGGTGGCATGCTTGATCCTTTTTAGGATTATCCTTCCTAGGAGTAGGGTTCTTCTTGGGTTGAGGTTGATAGGCCATCACCTGTTTGCCTTTATCAACCTTTCCCTTACCCTTCCCCTTCTTGTTGTTCGCACGCTGCGGTTTTGGCTTATTAATCCTTCCACCCTGAATAGCAAGTACCTGGGCGGTAGGAACCTTTTGAGGCAACCCTTTCTCATAATCAATAAGCAATGCGTGTAGGTCAGTAACTGTCTTCCCCACGCAGTGCATATTGAAATTTCTGACAAAACCATTAAAATCCTTGTTAAGGGATCGATTAATTAGATTCACAGCCATGTCATCATCATAAGTTTTGCCAAGTGCTTTTAGCTGGTCCATGTAACCTTTCATTTCCAGCACATGAGCACTTACGGGTTTACCCTCTCCCTGCCTACAACTGTGTAACACGTCGGTCAAGTCATAAATCTCGACGGCAGCTGGTTTCTCAAACATAGTTCGAAGTTCATTGAGCATATTATATGGGAAATAATGTTCGAACTGCTTTTGAAGAGCATATTCCATTGTTCCCAACATAAGACAAGCCACATCATTATGACGCTTATACTCCAGTTTTCACTCGTCCTTTTGAGCTTGAGTAGCTTCAGGATCAGTTGGTTCAACAGGGCAAGGTTCATAAAGATATTTTAAACGGTCAGCAACTCTACAGACAATTCTCAAAGAGCGGTGCCAATCATTGAAATTCTTAGAGCCAGTCAACTTTTCTCGATCAAAAAAGCTTTTGAACGCATAATTTAGTGCAGTGTTAGTGTTATCGTTATTTTGAGCCATTTCTACAGAAAAAAATTCAAGTATTAGTATTTTCGATAATACAATTTTTCAAGAAAATAAAATATACCCAACGGTAATATAAACATATAACCATATAATTTTCTCGAAAACTAGGATCCAAATTATCATAGGTTCATTACATCAGTTGATCTGCTAGCAACGAACGCATATAATAAGGTAATCTGTCGAACATTAATTGGCAAACAATTTCCAACTCCTAGATCATTATGGGATTTATATTTTCCAACGCTATTACAAATATAAACATGTTTCATCCCATCTTATGCCATTGAGTCCAAGTCTCACTTCCTACTCAACTTAAGTGTCTAACTTAAAGAACTGCAAATATGTCCATGTAAGGTCTCACTTTACATAGAGATTTACCTCTCCATCACAATCTAGCCAAGTACTCTCATGAC
>BPTQ01000004.1:304668510-304684441 GCA_019973895.1 Chrysanthemum seticuspe
AGCTGCGTGTATATGTGAAGAGCAAAGTAAAGAGTGTGGATATGTACCATTTGGAAGCAACATTAACAACCAGTAGAACTTTTCCCTTGTAAATGCTAAGGTCTACATCATTACCTTTGGCATCCTGTATTACATTAACGACTGAGTTACCAAAAAACCAAAACTGATTACTATACACACAGGCAAGATGCTCGATCAAAAGTGAGCTAATATGGAAGTGGCACCATCGAATTTATGAGAGGAGCGAAAATTACAAACTGAGTTTAAATTTTGTTTTTGGGAACAAAAGTTCTTTACTTTACGATTTTATACTAGAACTTTAACAGCTTTCAATTAAGGGGGTGCTTGGAATTGAAATACTGCTTATCCACTTACTGCATTTTGAAAAAGCCATTTATCTGTTTTGAGGGATCAGAAACTGCTTATTTGATAACAGCTTTTATAAGTAATCACAAAAAGTGGAGGATAACTAGAGTGTGCAATCATCAAAGAAATGATGAATTCCTGAGCAATCATACGAACAATTTCGTTATAAATTATCAGATACGTATCGATACATAGAGAACTGAAAACACATAATATTTTTCCTAAACATCCAATCAGTTCCAGACCCTGTTTGGTAGAGGCTTTTTGAAGAGTTGTTAGCTTTTTGTTACAAAAATAATCTCCTCTAAAATAAGTAGCCTCGTTTGGATACATTAAATTCAAGTTTTTATTTCAAACAAATAGCTACTAAATGAAAAGCTGATTCATGAAGCTTTTTAAACATCATGAAGCTGTTAAAACTTTAAATTATTGATATACCCATTAAACATTTTACAATTATAGATATGTCATTTTATATCATTTTACATCTTATAATTAGTTTACCAAACACTTTTATTGAAAAAAAATTACAGCTTGTAGCTCATGTTAACAGCTTTGCAGTTTACAACTTACAGTTTACACGGCTTACAACTAGTTTCGCCAAACATAACCCCAGTGTTCCAGAACTAAAATCAAGCTGATCATTGACTTTAGGAGTCAAACTTGTTGCTTTTCATCTTCAAAATTAACACAAATTTAAAAACTTCAAGTCATAAACTATATTCACAAACTAAAACCATATAATAAACATCACATAAAGCAAAAACATGGTAACATCTTAATGAAAAAATCAATATATAATTACATGTCAAATGATCAAGATTTGACTTATAACAAAAGGTATGTAAAAAACAGAATCAAACAATATGGCTCATAAAAATGGAACCTTGACAGTGAAATCATAAAGGGTTTTCTTGACTGAAGTGGGTTGAGCTGCCATTGCTTGATGATGTTGTTTAAGAACTGAACAAAAGTGTAGTATATTGAGCTGCCCTTGACAAATGGAAGAAGAGTAGATGCAACTTTACTAGCATTGGTGGCCCCGTTTTTTAATGTGACATGAAAATAATTGAGGGGAATATAATTGATAATTCCAACATTTACATCTAATTGTCCATTAAGTCATAATGACTTAATAAGTGAGGTAAGATTAAAACTAAAACTTGGTTAATGCTGAACAAAATAATGTTCTTTTTGTTTCAAATTGTTTGTTTCTAATAACCTAGCTTCGGCTCGCTCATGTTTTCATTTCTGGTTGTCTCAAGTTAGTTGTCCACTATAAAAAGTAAAAGGGATTTAATCGAGTTTATCATGTAATCGTCACTTTCACTTAAAGTTATTATTCCAAAATTTAATAAATAATTAGTTAGTTAAATATAAACCTGTAATTCTTCAAAAAGTATGAAAGAAAAAACAATAATGATTATATTTTTATTAAACTACTAGCTTACTTAATCGGAGACAATTATTTTGAGACACGGTGTTTCAGTTTCGAGCTCGTGTCATGGATTGCATCAGGTTATAGGTCAAGTTCAATTTCATTTGCTCAAAACGGGTTGAAATTTAACAAAAGAAGTTTAATTATTTCAAATTAAGGGTGCGCTTGGTTCAAACTAGGGAATGAGAAAGAGAAAGACAAAGGGAATACTAAAGAAAAAGAAATGGTAAGAAAACCAGTCCTCCAAATTTATTGGGTAATGACCCATTACCCACTATTAGGTAATGGGTCATTACATTAGAGCCAACCAAGCACCATGTTTCATTTCCTTTCCCATTAATTAGGCCTTGTACCCCCTCAACCATGCACCCCCTAAGTTTTGCAGCTTGGAAAAGTGAATAACCTTCTTCTTAGGTTTCAATATCATTAGTAACTACCAAGACTAATGTAAAAAGTGTAAACAAACTTCAACAACATATTTGTCGATGTAAAAGAAAGGAAACATACACTTGATATAAACTCACCTTCAACTTTGTCAATGTCAAACTATAACATCATAGATTTGTATGTCAAACTATAACATCATGGATTCTATGTTTTTTCTTTCTTTATATGTAACTGGATTGATGATTATATAGATTCACCTCCATCGTTTTAATGTGCAATTTTGCATACAAATATAAACTCGAAATCTACAACAAACGCCGATCTGGATTTCTATCGAGCATAGTCACGAGTGATATTTTTAAGCTAATCAAACTTTTAAATAGAGCTGGAAACCTCTCCTGGGTGAGCCTAACATTGTTTTATATGGGCAACCCGATATCATATTCCACGATCTAACTTGTTATCATATGTATACAAACATCGATATCAATACCATATTCCACGATCCAACCTTTTATGGTGCACTTGTTTATAGTAATTACCCGAGTCAAACAAGAACTAGTGTTTACGTACTTTCACCTCCATAAATACACCATGTTCATGGTTCAACTAAAACAAGACCTCCATGACAAAACCCAATCAAGCTCGGCTTCTAGCCCTTGTGATGATCTTTACGATCACTTATCTTACCACAAATACTGAAGCACAAGTCTGCAGCCCGAGTGGCCGTCTCAAGGGGAAGAAGCCACCAGGAGACCACTGTAACCACCATAACATGGCGGAATGCTGCAAAGAAGGAAAATTTTACGAGACTTACACATGCTCACCGCCAGTTTCAAAAAGAACCGAAGCTATTCTCACACTAAACAGCTTTGAAAAAGGTGGTGAAGGTGGTTGGGCATCACAATGTGACGAGAAGTTCCATTCCGATAGGACCAGAGTTGTGGCGTTATCGACTGGTTGGTATAATCGCGGAAAAAGATGTCTCAAGGACATAACGATTTATGGTAATGGAAGGAGTGTTAAAGCTAAAGTGGTTGACCAGTGTGACTCGACTATGGGTTGTGATGACGAGCACTCTTACCAGCCTCCGTGTAGGAATGATATTGTGGATGCATCAGATGCAGTTTGGGAGGCTCTTGGTGTCCCAGAAAACGATTGGGGTTGGATGAAGGTTACGTGGTCTGATTAGCTATTGTTCGGGGTTGGATGAAGGTTACTTGGTCTAATTAGCTGTGGTTTGTTGGTATATTGAAACACAAGATAGTAAAAGTCACTGAATAAATCATGGTTTCAGTCAATTTCAACTTTTTGTAATGATGAATGTCTTTCATAGTTAACTGTTTGATTTACAGTTTTGATAAATGCTTTTCAATAGACACATAATCCACCACCAAGTGTTGGTGGTGGTCAGATAGCCTGATCCAAGTAACTCGGAGTTGGTCAGATAGCCTGATCCTAGTAACTCGCCAACTCGGAGTCGATCGATTGTGTCACAGCAACATCTCTACCCTAGCATGGCCAAGTAGCTCTGTTTTTAGTCACTTATGCAGAGTCCGAATCTACTTGTATATTGTTGAAATCGGCGTGAGTACGACTGAAAATACTAAAAACCTATTTACCCTTCCATCCAAGAAACTCCATTCGACACTTCACCATAACTTGCATAGAACATTAAAAACGAATCTTAGTTCGGTCTAGTTACAAAGTCTTGTGACATGGTCTAACCCCTACCGTCACTGGTCTTGGCCAAAACCAGTGTGGCCTCTTAGAAGATCAATTAACTAGTGATGCGGTACAGTGTGATCACTTGGCTCTAGTTAGACAAGGACACTAGTCCTCGATAAATAAACACAGTTTACCAAACGAAAGAACAGAATGACAGCATATACGACAAGATGTACTTAATAGCTTATTTCATTGCAAGAAACTGTGGTTGTATATAGGTACATCACATCTTGGAACATTCGAAGTTAAAATTACATCACACAAAAACATTCAGAAACTTGTATGCATAACAAAACCGATGCTTATTGATTGCTAAAATAGCGGAAACATACTTTATAAGGCCTTGGTACTTATGCAACACCAAGCTGCTTCTTTATATCCTTCTGCAATAACAAAGAAAACAAACAAAAATTCACTGGATATGTTTGGGGGGCAAATTTAGGCAAGTTGATAAATGATGTTATAAGAACGAGGTTTACCTCGATGCTTAGAGGAGTAGTGGTTGGAGCATAACGATCAACAACCTTTCCCTCTCTATTGACAAGAAACTTTGTGAAGTTCCACTTGATGCTGTCACCAAGAAGCCCACCTTTGCTTGACCTCAAGAAAGTGTACAATGGGTCGGCGGTTTTGCCATTAACATCAACCTTGCCAAAGACGGGATACTCGGCTTTGAAACGAGTGCAAACGAATTCCTGAATTTCTTCGTTACTTCCCGGTTCTTGTCCATTAAACTGATTGGATGGAAATGCAAGAATCTCAAGACCTATACAAATCAGAAAGAAGGGGCTGAGTTACGACAAGAGTTTTGCGAAGAGTGAGAATAAAATCAAGGGTTAATTATGGTTTATCGTTAGACTTCCACCCATTTTAGGGGCTAAACCAAAAGTTGAAGTGCTGAACCACCATCGATGGAAATTAGAGAACTGAACCATTACTAACCTTAAGAAACAAACATATTAAAAAGTCCGCGAAAGGTACAAACCTTGATCTTTGTACCTCTGGTACAAGGTAGTTAGCTCAGGGTAATTGGAGTTCGTAAAGCCACTGCAACATACATATGATAGACAAAAATGAGCTTGTAACAAGATTTTTGTCAAAAAAAAAGTGAGGCTGATTGGAAAATATAGTTTACCATTGTGATGCGACGTTAACAATCAGCAAAACTTTTCCCCTGAACGTGCTAAGATCAACTTCTTGGCCCTTTGCGTCCTGAAAGAAATGAACCAAAAAGGTTATGCAGAAAGATTACAATAAACAACCACTGTGCACCGATGCAAAAGAACTTGAGCTTGTAATCGACCAAGTGACAAGCACATAATCTTATGTTAGCCATAAACCAAATAGAATAAATGCAATAGGCAATCCATGGAGCTATCAAACTAAAGTAAGTTTGTGATGTATAGTAAGAATTCTAGCAATGACCGGGCACGTTAGCAAAATTGCTGGATCACAAAGACACTCCTGTTAAGTAGCCAGAACCAAAAATCCACGACAACCAAAGATTTACACAAATAAAAACATTTTTGAGACGGAAAGTAGAAATTATGATTTTAAATTATCAAGTCCCAATATGTTATACGAGTTATAAACCTGCTAACTCTTTGTTGTCTTGATCACTCGTCACTCCTGTTAAATTTTCATTTTCATAGCTATAATTATTAGTAGACATCCTAATAGCACGTTGCTATGATTGTGATCCAATGATAATCACCTTGAGAGTACATTTAACACCGACTTAAAGAGGGCTCTTATCAAAAACTTTTTAAAGTGATCAGTGATTATCTTTTTCCTATTTATTGGTATCTATTATGTTTTTTGGTAAACCAAGGGGGAGCTTAGATTAGCTTATTTTACGGGCTCTAATTGCTTATTTGAATTCGGAAAAGCTTATAAGCTCACTTTTTTCAGCTTATGAACATATGGCTTATTATAGTACATAAGCTCAACTTGATAAGCTCATAGGAAAAAAGTGAGATTATTAGCTTTTCTATATTCGAATAAGCCCATGTGCCCGGAAAGTAAGCTAAACCAAACACTCCCTAATTAGCTGCAACAAAACTGATTAGACTATCTTATTATATATAGTCATTGCTCATTATACATGTGAATCTTTTGAACAATAATATTCTGTCAGACATTCAAGTTACTGATTATCTGATTAACACGAGTTACTACAAACACACACCCCCTCAAGAAAGATACTTGGTGTTTGGGATTGGCTATCGAAACCTGTTTAGGTTTGAGGGTGTCTGGATTAGCTTTTTTTTTCCCCTGGGCATATGTGCTTATTTTTAGGAAAAGCTTATAAGCTTATTAAGTTGAGCTATGGACTTACATAAGCCATAAGCTCCAGTTGATAAGTTATAAAACCAAAAATGTGAGCTTTTGAGGTTTACCAAAAGTAAATAAGCTAATCCAAACACCCCATATATCCGAATGATATAAGCTTCTCTTAATAAGCAATTCAAACACCTTATATCCAAAGGAAACAAGCCCATAAACCACACAAACAGTTATATCAACCAATAGCATTTACAAGCTAAGCACAAAAAAAGAAGAATACTAATTAAGGAGGTGTTTGTTTCAGCTTATATAGCCTCCTCATGACTTTTTTTGTTTTTCGGGTATGTTACGACAGCTCACCTTTTTGGCTTATTTTCAACCTTTTGGCCTGTATAACCTTATTATACCATAAGCCACAAAAAGTGAGCTTATGAAACATAAGACCAAAACCAAATAAGCCATAAGCTGGCTATATAAGCCGAAACAAACACCCCCCTAATTCAAGAAACAATCTTTCACCATACCCATAAAACAAAAACACACCAAGATCAAATTTTCACTACAACCCACAATCAAAATCAAATCTTTTTCCATCATTAACCAATAGCAACTATAAGCTAAGCACACACAAAAAAAGAATCATACTAATTAAGGGGGTGTTTGTTTCGGCTTGTATAGCCGGCTTAGACTTATTTGGTTCCGGGCCTATGTTACATAAGCTCACTTTTTTTTTTTTGCTTATTTTCAACCTTATGGCTTGTATAAGCTTATTATATCATAACAAACTTACATAAACAGAAAAGTTACAAAATAAGCCACAAAAACTGACCTTATGAAACCTAAGCCCAAAACCAAATAAACCATAAGCTGGCTAATAAGCCCAAACAAACACCCCCTTAATTCAAGAAACAATCTTTCACCATACCCATAAAACAAAAACACAAATAAACACATCAAGATCAAATTTTCACCACAAACCACAATCAAAATCAAATCTTTTTCCATCATTAACCAATCAAAACCATAAAAAACAAACCTTAACAGTGAAATCATAAACTGATTGCTTAGATTGAGTAGCCATTGATCTAATTCCCAAAACTGGTGTTTTGTTATTAGCACAAAACCTTGTTGAAAACCAAGATCTTTTCGAACCTATTGGATTACTATAATTTAGATGACAAGATTTTGATAAAAGAGTTTTTGAGGGTATTTTGGTAATTTTTTGGGTGCAAAGATTGCTAAAGACACGAACTGAAGAACAAGACATTTATTTGGGTTGTGTTTTGTTTTGTATATATGCTAAAAAAAAAGGTTACTATTTTTTTAGTGACTTGATTCTATGTACTATGTTGATGTGTGAATTTTGGTATGTGTGTGGATGTTGGAGTGACACGTGGCTATTTTATTTGATGACGTGGCAAGAATGTTGCGTGTGAATGCAATGTGTGGAAGGGACTTCGTTTTAGAGTTTGGTCTTGTTTTACCGACATGATTAGTGACGCTCAGTGGTTGCGGCTTTTAGCACCGTTGAATCATGTGTGCATTTTCTTTAGCAGAATTGATATTTACATCACATCGTTTTATGAATGTATGATAATTTATACATTACAGTTTGTATTGTACAATACTGTAATGCATAAATTGTGATGCATACATCAAAAGATATGGTGTGAGTATCAACCCCTTTCTTTAATAGTTGATTAACACATTTTTCAAATTGATTGGTACACTCTAAATTAGAGTGTATTGACATTTATATTTTTATAGGGTAAAAATATATAAAAGTAATGTGAGGGTATAAATGTTAATACACTTTAATTTAGAGTATGTTAATTGTTGGGATTTTAGAACTACTTTAGCCAAGTAACGCATGCGAGTACGCAGCGAAATTAGAATCTAGTAATTGCAATTAGGTTAACACGTATTAATAAACAATATTGAATAAAAGATAAATTAGAAAACTAACCTTTGGCGAATATTGTACGCAAGTGAACGATCAAGCAAACCAAAAGAAACTCAAAGTATGAAAAGTAGATACCTCTACGAGTATCACACACAACACGTAAAACAAGCACGTTCGATAAGAAGCTAGTCGAGAACGTATAAACTAATCAACTCTTGAACCACTTGAATATCACACGAACAAGAAAAACCCAAAGACCAAGTCTTCTTTTTCTGCCCAATAAGTAATCTGCCCAAGAAGCAGATTTATATGTTACCCGATTTCGGACAGTATCTATCCGAATTCTTACACCCCTTTGTCCGAGATATACCGTGACAGAGAAAGCCATAACTTGTTACTATCTTGTTTGACTAGAAACTTATAACAAGTAAATCAAAACAATAAATACTATAACCACTTGGATAAATCAAAGCAAGGTTTAGAATTTTGTGAAATCAAACTAAAAATCCTAATTGGTTATATGATATCCAATTAGGTAGATATATTGATCACTTTGTTTAGATAGATCGATCACTTTGTTTAAGAGTTTTTTGGATATATGAAATCATGATTACTGTTTTTAGATATCGTATATTCATCCATGTGAATGCATGATAATACGCATGGTATGAGATGGGATGTATTTGTTTATATACAAAAACAAAACTGACTCTCATCTTGGGTCTTAGCTTGGTCGACAATCAACAAGCCCAAGCAACCCCATTCCCCTCACTTGCCCGATCGGATGGATCCCAAGGGCCAAGGCAATCCATATTCGACCCAAGTCCAAGCCTAGCATAGTCCATGGGTCGTACAAGATGATCGGGTCAAGTTCATGCATTGACGGGTAATATATATTCAAGTATTAATATACGTTCGACACGTACTCTCGTGTTTATCGTGTGTGCCCCCATAGGCTCACACACTTTTAGTGTTTACGCGTGTTTTAAACTCCCACAATCCAACATCAACCAATTGAGAGAGTGTGCAAATTACCTCTCATTTTCTTTTTGTGTATATGATTTTGAAGTAAGGGAGATCGAAAATGTTTTTGTATTAAATTGTGATTAAATATTTAGATTATGAATGGGAGGTAAGTTGATACTTTCATTTTTAATTGAGACATTTCAAAGCGTGCATTAACATGTATATGTATGTACATTTAAAGGTCCGGGTACGGTGGTTGTTTGCTTGAGTCATAGTCGACCGCACGATCTTTTGGCGCAACGAACTATACCGACGCTGGGTTGGTAAGGTCTAGCGTTGTGGCCACCAACTCACGCCGATCGATTTTTATTTTTTATTTTTTAATTTTATTTTATTTTTTTGGTTGGTTGGGTTAGTTTCTTTGTTTGTGTTTTTGTGTTTGTGATTTTTTTTTTTATTATTATTATTTTTTTTTGCAGTTGCAGGTTTAGAAGGAAAAAGAAGACCACAAGTTGTATAATATTTATGTTTTTTGTGTTTAAACCTTGTAGTATATTAGTTTACATTATTAGTCCCTGGTGTTTTATTGTTTTTTCAAAGTTAATTTTTTCCAAAGTGAATCTTTTGCAAAGTTTATATTATCAATCCCTGGTATTTTATGTTTATTTTATTTTTTATTTAATGTATTGTGTTTTTTATATTAATGAAATTAGAGTTTAATTGTATATATATATTGTCTTATTTAAAAATAAAATAAAGGACAATGGCATCACAAAATCTGATGTTATGCTAGGGAGGAGGTTTTGGTGTCATAGCCAAAAATGATGCTATGGAAAAAAAAGTGTTGAGGTGGCACAACTTTTTCTTATGGCATCACTCACGACAACAAACGATACCTAGTGCTCTTAGTGCCCTAATCAAATTTATAAGTATGTCAATCACTTCCCATTATGAATATAATATTGTCTTTTATATTCAAAATTAAAATTGTTTATAAAGAAACAATATTCTGTTAAATAATAAAAGAGTATTATTGTATAGATGTTCTACATTTGTAATGTTGCATGTCTATTTATAAGAGATATGTAGTTTTGACAATAAGAAATATAAAGCCCTAAACCTAATATGGCCTAAGCCCACAACCTATCTAATACTCTCCTATAGTTTGAAGGGAGGTTTACGAACGGAGAAACTAGATTAAAGGTTGAAATCCGCTTATTCTTTTTATTCTCTTCTTTGTTGTTTGTGTACACGAAGATAGACTTGTGTTTAGTGACATAGTTGTATACTTCTTGACGATTTCCTCCTTTTTTTATGACGTTTGCTATTTTTTAGCCATGGCTTGCTTTGCCTTTAGGAGACAGCGACAATTTGGTGGTCAACATTTGTCATTGACTACAACGATTTCCGGTGATGAAAGAAAAAGAGTATTGACAAGAAGATTAATTTTTAGTTGATTGGTAACTATTCAACATGACTGCTAGGGTTCATAAATTAGATAAAAGTAAAATGCTAATTTTATGAAAAACAATAAAACTAAAATAAATAAATCGGGATCCCTCCGAATCATGAGCCTGTAGCCTATGACTGGAGGATAACAAATTTTTATTGATGGATCTTACCTAAAGCTCTGATACTATGTTAAATAATAAAAGAGTATTATTAAATAAATGTGATGCATTTGTGATATTGCATGTCTATTTATAATAGACATGCAGCTTTGACAATATGAAATATAAGCCCTAAACCTACTAAGGCTTAAGCCCACAACCTATCTACTATATTCGTATTTTGTTTGTTTTAAGCTTAGGTAGCGGATCAAATAAAAAGTAGGTAACAAATAAAAAGTATATAAAAAGCGAGGAGGTGATGACACGTGTCCCCCAAAAAACACACAAACACTAAAAACACACACCCTCACCATCATGAATAACCATCGCCTCATCCGCCACCGCTCAACCACCTACCTCTACTACTTAAAACTAGCTTCGTGGCTTCAAAATCGAAACAATAACTCATCAGATCAATCTCAAGTTCACCATAATAACAGATCATAACCACCTAATATCACTTCATGATTAACGGTTTAACGGAATATCCGACGGAGAAAGAAACATATCTACCGGATTATTCTTCGAAGAAAGTAACATATCTGTTGGAGTATTCGTGAAAGAAAGCCACTGATTCGACAATAAAGAGAGGATGTTGATTGATGAGTTAACGATTATGATCGATAAGTTGCCAGAGATGATGGTGTATATGCATGTATGTTGTTATGAAATGTGACCTCGATTCATAATTGTAAATTAGCAAGTGTTTGTTATTGTTAGAATATTTTTTGTTTATTGTGACAGAGGGATTGATAAAAATGGGATTATAAAATTGGCGTTGAAACATCACTTTTTAATTTTATTAATTTAAATGATTGTACACGTGATGAAACTTCACTAGTATTTTTTTTTTTAAAAAAAAAAAAAAAAAAAAAAAAGGATTTTGAGGATTTTTGTTTTGGATTTATAGGGTGTCATTGAAGGAAGGAAGTAAGAAGGTGGAAATGTTTGCTTGTTGAATTTGTTTGATGAAATAACGGAAGTGATGTTGTTCACTTGTGTTTCAATATTGTTCATCAGTTTTATATAAAAAAAATATGTGTAATGTATATTAGTTTTCCAAAAGAATTTATAATGTTAATCAGTTTAAAAAAATCGTAATGTTTATCTTTTTTTTTCTTTTAAATTAAATCATAATATTAATCAGTTTTCTAAAATCAAATAATAATGTTCAACAGTTCATCAGATTTAAAAAAAAATCACGTTGTTCATCAGTTTAAAAAAAAATCATAATGTTAAATAGTTTATCAGTTTATTAAAAAAACCATAATGTTCATCTGTTTCTAAAAAAATCAAAATGTTCATAAGTTCATCAGTTTTCTAAAATAAATCATAATGTTCATCAGTTTTTTAAAAAAAAATTATAATATTCATCAGTAAAAAAAAATAAAAAAAATCATAATGTTCAGGTTTTTTTTTTTTTTTAAATAAAAATCACGTTGTTCATGAGTTTTCTAAAATGGAAACTTGATGATTTTAGAAGAAAATATCAAGTTTAGGGGAGAATTATTGGATTTTGAGATACTACTGTTGATACTGTTGCTCTTATGGTTACAACTGCTCAGGTGAATTTAATGAAAAATGTTCTAAGTATGTTTCTGCTGCTTGTGTAAAGAGTTACTACTGCCAGTGTATTTTACTACTGCTAGTGTTACTGAAGATGTTCAAGAAAATACACTAAGGGGGGTGGCAGTCATGCCTAATAACATATCTCATACCTAATCACCCACTAGTAATATCCTTCCATCTCATCTCATACATATCTCATACCTAACCATAGATTTTTAGTGGCAACCATGCCTAACCCAACGGATACTTTTTTAGCCGTTTAACGGCTTGATTTTGGATTCATGCACCCACACCAAATCGATGAAGTTTGCGGATTTCAACCATAGCCACACCACACCGATCGAGGGGCATCGATGTTACCGATCGGTGAAGCCCATACCGATGGGCAAACCGATCCCACTGCCACCCCCTAAGTAGTTACTGCTGCTAGACTTAAGGTTACTACTGCTAGTTATGAGTTTCTGCTGCTGAAGACTTAATGCTGTCAGAGTTAGAATTTCTACTGTTGGTGATAGTTACTACTACTAAAGTATTTGATTCGGTTTATGTTTATAGAATGTCTTGTACCGAAAGTTTTGTATTAGATAAATATAGAAAAGATTCTATAAAGATTTATCTTGTGTAAAAGTTATTGTAAGCCGATTAGGACTCCTTAATTTATAAAAGGAGGTCCTAGGGCATTGTGTTTTTTACGATTGTTTTAGAAGCTTCAAGGTTGTAAACCTTAATACTATTCAGAGTATTCGTATTACATTAATAACATTGAAGCGTTTTGTTTGTTAATCTATGTGTTCTTTTTAAACATTAAGTGTTAGATTTCGCATAATACATAGTGAATCAAATAGTTTCTTAACCTAAGCTATATTAGACTTATTCTAGTATAGTTTAACCTTATACAAGCTAAGGAGATCGATCTATATTTACAAGTGTAAACTGGGATCAACAGTTGCTTTAGTTCCACGAATCTAGTTCTTGTAAACTCTAAAGATAGGTATATCTTGTTTTATTTGCAATGAACTTCTTTTACTTTAAGTTTAATGAAAGAATTGTTTGTTACTTGTGTTCTTTTATGATGAATATTATGGAGTAATTTGTTGGTATACTTGTGTGTATGAAGTAACTATTGTTTGAGTATTTTTATCTAAAGTGATGCATGAAAATATTTCTTGTTTTATGAGTTTGTTGAAATAACATATAATCTTACTTAATTTGTTGGTAAAAACATTTAAAAGAATAAAAAGGCCGAAAGGATTTCCTTCATGTTTTTATTCCAAAACGTTAGTGCACGAATTAGTATGGGACATGATGTCTGGCAATCATTATGTTTACTCATTAAAATAGATTTAAAGCGATTTCATCACGATAAAAGGCCGAAAGGATTCTTAAGAACAAATAAGATAAGAAATACTTTTCAAACAATTGGAGTTTTTGGAGAATTATCATTTTAGTTAAATAGGCCGAAAGGGTTAACTAAATGAGAGAATTCTTAATAATGATTTTTCATGATAGAAACCATTGATTGTAAATCATTTACATTGGATTGTGCATCATTACAAGTTACACCAAACTTCTAGGACTACTCTTAAAAAATTGGTATGGATTACACACAAGTATATGTTTTGATTAATTGGTTTTTGTTACTATCAAATTTCTGCTAAATTGGATTGACACCTTTTTTAATTGTTATCTTAAATATCACATTACACATTCCTTGGGACAATCTCGACTTACCCATCATTACTATTACGGACGAGTATACTTGTTCGGATAGGTTAAATAGATAATTGGATAAACCGTGTCTTATAAATTTTGAAACTTTCACACGGTGAGAACGCATCAAGATGCTAAGTGGTTACAACTGCTAGTGGTAAAGTTAAGACTACTAGTGCAAAGTTACAACTGCCAGTGCTAAGTGCAAAAGTTACAATTGTTGGTTATAAAGTTAAGACTGTTAGTGTAAGTTAGTACTGTTAGGTGCTTTTGTTAGTATTGCTTATTAGATATACATTAGATATTTATAGAAAAGATTTGATATACTTAGGAAAGTATTGTAAGCCGTGTAGGACTCCTTGGTGTATAAAAAGAGGTCCTAGGGCATAGAGTTTGATACAACCGTATCAAAAACATATAATTCTTAGCTTCAAGGTTTTGTAACCCTAATACTTTGAAAGTATTCGTATTATTATCATCAATAATATTGGAGCTTGTTTGTTGAATTGTGTGTTCATCGCTTCACTGTTTCATTAACAATTCTTCTTAATATTAAAGATTAGATTCCGCATAATCTTTAATACATTCAAATACAATTTCTACTATAGTTGTGTTAGATTTATCTAATATAACTAATCCTTTTACAAGCTAAGGAAGAAGATATAGTTCAACTGGGATCAACATTGTCATGCTACTGAAATCTTATGTTCAGAACCTGACTTTACTTTTAATTAAACCTATGAACTCACCAACATTATGTTAACCTTTTTCAGCATGTATTTTCTCAGGTATTTAAAGCAAGCATTCATGGAGTCATTTGTAGAGTCACTGTTGTTGTAGCGTCTCATGGGGATTTCATGCATTTAACTTCTTCGTTTGATTGAAACTAAATTTATTACCGTGGCTTTTGGCAAAACAAATTAGGACCTAACTTTTGTAAACTCTGTAAAAAATTAATGAATCAAACGAAGTACATTTATAAAATGACTCATATAGAGGCCATTCTTTATTATTTTGTACTTTGTATCCATGAAATTCACGCCTCAGTTACCATTCCGCTGCGACCCATTTTTGAGGGTGTGGCAATGTAACACTTAAACAAGAACCATGTGAGATTGATGTGAAGCAATATTTGTCCAAGTGTGTGAAAACTTATGAAGTTATGTGTTTTTCCTTCTATTTATACAAAATCGAGTAGGTTTTAGAGATAAACCCTTGCGGGATGCAACGGCTGTCAGGGAGCCAGGTGTTGATCATCCGGGGAGCAGAAAGGGGGGACAAGTGTGTGGAAAACTAGAAGGGGGGGTTGAATAGTTTTACCAATTAAAACTTCCTTTTAAACTATTTAGATCGACTTATGTCAATCTATTTCGTTGTGTGTGTTGGATGTTGATAAACAAGCATATAAAGATATGTAATGAAAAGATAAGAGTAAGAAGCACAAAACCACAACGCGAGTATTTATAGTGGTTCGGCTACAAGGACACCTTCCTTGCCCTACTCCACTCCCCGAGTCACCTACTCGAGAGTTTGTAATCACTACACCAATCTCCTTATGGCGGAGAAGCCTTCACAACGTCGCTTAATCTTTTTCCGGTACAAAGCTAAATACCGAGTTCTTTCACACCAAGGTGAACCACACCTAACACAACGTCGCCTACCCTTTATACGGTGCTAGGCTAACCACCGAGTTCTTTCACACCTTAGGTGAACTACACCTTCACAACGTCGCCTACCCTTTATTAGGTACTAGGCTAAGTACCTAGTTCCATTGCAATGGAGGAACTACTACCACACTACACCAACGACTAATCCCAAAGGAGATCTACTCCTTTACAACATCATCAAGGACATCAATATCCTTGGATCTAATGCTAGTCTATCTAGTACATCGAAACACACCATATCGAATGTACATCTAAGGCACCTTTCACCAATGCCTTTGATTAGATCTACAAGACACCTTTC
>BPTQ01000004.1:304684451-304748751 GCA_019973895.1 Chrysanthemum seticuspe
TCATGGGGGGGGGATTTACGAAAATATCCCTAAACATAATAAAATTTACACGCAAATTTTTTCTAGCAGGGGTGCATGCCTCCCATGCCCCCTCCTACCTTCGCCCATGCCAATAAGGTGCGGGTGATTCTGGTAATGACTAACACGAATAAGCTAAATTATAACATAAAACTAAAAAACCGTATCTTTTGATAAAAAAAAATATAAAAAGTTACAATTCTCTTATGTGGGTTATTCAGGTAAACCCACAACTCGAATAAGGTTAAAAGTGTCAACCAAAAACCCGATCCTAGTAAAAGTTCAGGTTAACCGGGTTAACCAGAATAATGTTTTTCAAGCCGTATAACCCGGCCCGGGTAAGCATGTTCGGATTCATATAAGGTCATGTTAGTCAGGTTTGGGTATTTTTATACACCTCGCATGTGACTTTGCAAACTTTATAAAGTTTGAGTAAGTTAATTGTAAATAGTGGTGAAACTATGGTAATATTAAGCCACGTTTATATGCCAAAACCACAACATCACCTCTTTATTCAAACGACGTTAAAACCCTAAAAATTAATTCAATCGCATACAGCTACTCAGTAAGTTACTTACTTTCTTCAATCTTTTGTTTAATTAATCTACGTAGTTTTTTGTAACTTGGGTTTGCTTTATTTGTTGGAATTATTGCTTTAAAGTTAAGTTTGTAAATTACTGTGGAACATTTTTTAGTGCTACGAGTTTGTAATTGTGACTTTGTCATAAGTAGTAGCTAGTAAATAGGCATTAGCTGTTTTGTTATGAATTAGTACGTCGTATTTGCTAATCATGCATGATGCATATATATCTTAAGGGTACTTTTATGAATTGTATATTTATGATTTCAGCTTGGTGTCTTCAATGGCTGAGCTTCTTTGTGATGATTGTTGGAAAAATATGATCAACAATTGATAGTGTCATTATTTATATCTATACTACTTTATAATGCATTTAGGCCTTCTAAAATTAGAAGGCTTAAAAATTCAAACTTTTTTACTTGCTTATTATGGAAAGAGTTTTTCTAACCAAAAATTAAGATAAGGAGCTCCAATCATGAGATGACATGTGTCACTTCTTAACAAACTCCAAGCCTAACTTCTAACAAACTCTAAACCTAACTCCTAACCACTAAAAATTAAGATAAAGAGCTCCAATTATAAAATGACATGTGTCATTTCTCAACTAAAAATTCATCTTTATTTTTAAATTAAAATATCTTGTTATCTACTTATTTTTTTTTATAATCTAATTTCACAATATTTTCTAAAATTTTATGCTCTTTAATTCAACATCCATTTTGATATATTTTTATTAGTTTTTAGTTTTTATATTTTTAATGGGTTTATTTTATTTTAATTCAAATTTTTACAACTTTAACATTTATTTCATTTATTTCAATCAATATAATCTTGATTCATCAAAATCATATACTTTTGGGGTAGTGTTTGACGCGTAAGAGATTGCGAGGGTATTTCTATATGCGGGAATAATGATGTCGTGGGAAAGCTACGGGAAAGTTACGGGTAACCCAAACAAACACTTACAACTAACACATATACATTCGAAGTGTTGTGAAACGAATTCACTAAACGGGTAAGCAAACACATATAACTATACTTATCGCCGCCGCTGTGCGCGGGTACCCGGCTAGTGTATACTAATGTGAATTGAAGATAAAATTAATTTGTGGTTTTATTTTGATTCATGGCTCATTAGTGAAATTAATTGTGTGAATTAACTGTGACCATTTATCTCATATCCCTATTCCTTATAAATTGAGAGTTATTCTCTCATTTCATACACCAAGAGAAACTATTCATATCCTCACCTTTTGTGTATCTTGTTTCTTTGTTTAATCGTTAGTAATAGAGGGAAGACACATTTTGGTTCGCCTTGATAACTCGTTTGTGCTAACGGGGTTATCCGTTGTTGTTGTATCCTTGGAGATAGACGTTCATGATTCTCAAGCACCGTGGAGAGGACGAATCTGTCTTAAGAAAACTGTGAACATCACAGGCCTCGACATTTTTCTTATTTTTGTTCTTTGAGTCTATACACGCAAAAGGTTTACGGTATCATTCTCTACACTTTTATGTTTTCATGTTACGGTTTATTTGTCTCTTATAGCAATACAATCAATATATACTACAATATTAAGACAGATTCATGTTTGTTATAAGAGATACCATGTTCAACTATGGACAAAATTAAAATCGTGAAAAAGATAATTGCAAATTGTGTTTTCTAACTGATAAATTAGATACAAAATAATATTTGCAGTACTTTTGAATATATGGTTATGGTACTGCTAGTTTTGTAGAAATAATGTTAACAGTATATTTGTTGTACTTTTTTTTTGATGGTTTACGACGATAACGACTAATGATAAGCGTGAACAATTAATATATACTAGTTTAATGAGAATACCTCCTATGTCGTGTTTTGCTTTGGTTGTTTCAGACATATCCGTAAGGAACTATATTTTGAAAATCTTTTTGATGTTGTTTTATGGTATAAATATCATTGTGTTTTGTTTCATTAGGATACGTATCTATGTTAATTATATTATGTTTGTGTATCTTTGGGTGGGACGTTGACGTGAGCAATGGGAAATACCAAAATATATATGTATTTATCATTTTGGAGAAAGAATTGAACTTGCATGCTCTGTACACTCTTGGATAAATGAATTTTGTTCGAAACCCTTGTTTTATTTCTAAGTGTGTTTGAGATAAGTCGTGCCTCTATTTAGGAGAATTCATAACTGTTGGTTTTATTTTATGTTTGGATAAAACATTTAGAAAGAATTGTTTTCGAAAGTGTTTAGCTAGATACACGTAACATTGTTGTAGTACTAGTTTAATGCATATGCAAGTGACTCTGTAGTTTCTACCTTAAAGAGTTTACAATGATTTCCAAATAATAAATGGTGACATTTAAAGGTAATGGTCAAACTTATTTTATTTGGTACTCCCTTCGTCCCATATTAAATGTTCAGGTTTGAATTTTCAAGTCTTTATTTTACAACTTTGACCTTAAATATTTTTGTTTGTATTATATAGTATTCGATAAAAATAATACGTGGTGAAAATACATTTAAAACTTAATCTATTCATATATTTTGCATCAAATATTATATAACACAATCAAAAATATTTATGGTCAAAGTTATGAAAAAAAGACTTTGAAAATTTAAACCGGACATTTAATATGGGACGGAGGGAGTAATAAATAGATGTGGAACAAATATTACGTTTTCTTACATAATGGATTTCTTTCATGGAATTTAATTTGTATTGATAATGAATGTCACTAAATGACTTATGAGTTATTAGCTGATGAGTTATAAAACGTTTGTGGTGTTTAATAAGATGCTCATTATGATGATCTTCAAAGGAGTATATATAAGTTGTCACTTAATTAAGTTATGTTTATAGGTGACTTGTGCGAACGATATATAACATGAAACAGCCTTTGGTTTGCATTATTATTACACTATAGTGTAAAACAAGCATGGTTGCCCGCGCGTTGCTGCGGAAACTTTATTTTTTTATTTTTTTTTTATTTTTTTTATTTTTCGAAGTTGTGTAAGTTAGTTGGATAGAATGGTAATTGTTATAAATATGAAGTGTATAATTTATTTAGTATATTAGGCATAACATTATAACTGTTAAGGTTTTTTTGTTTTTTTTATTTGAAAAAAAATATGTGTTGTTTGTATATATCTTTTTTAGGTGTGAAAAAACATTTTTAGAGTTAATGTGTTAATATACTTACTTTTTATATAAGCTTCTTTTTTTTTTTTTTTTTTTTTTTTTTTTTTTGTAGGCTTATGTATAGAAAAATTTGGAATGGGCTTAAGTTGGTTTTATTTGGGCCTTGTGTTAGTTTTATTTGGATATGAGTGTGCGTAGAAAAAGAACTATGGTTCGTCTTCTCTAATAGTTACTTCTAAATAATATCTGTGCCCTAGAAAAATATACTCAGATGGCGCCTAAATTTCGTAAGTGCTTAAAAATTGCGAATCAAATTGGTGATAGGCGTGTTCATAAAGTGCTTCATGCTATATTTTTACGTGAAGAGAAAGCTTACAGGGATGATGAAAGTACCTATGATAAAATGATTGAAGAGGTAGAGGCTAGGGTTGACGAAAGGCATGGACTTATTGCTGAGTTGAAGAATTTTATGGGTGACTCTGTTGTTGATGAGGGTTTGGCGTATCTGAAAGTTGCAGAACAGGAGGATTTTGCTGAAATTGGTCGTTTGATTTGGATGAAACACAATGATGCCTTAAAAGCTGGTGAGAAATCCAGTGTTATCAAGAAACTTAACAAAATGAAATAATTAAGAATATATAATCTAGGTTTTTAATTTTAGGGGTTTTTGTAATATATGATGTTATGATGGGTAACGGTATTTTGTGATAGTGTTTGGTGTAGAAATGTTATGATTAGCTATTATGGTTGTATGAGTATTGTATGGCATGTATTTAGGTTAAATGCAGTGTTGTTTATGGCTGTAAGTTATGTAATGTATGTTATGTTATGAATAGAAATATCAGTTATTAGATAATTTGATGTGTTTAATTTTTTGTTTTTTTTTTGTTTTTTCCTTTGGTTTTAGCATATAGTTTGGATGTTGCATTGTAGAAAGCATGAAACATGTTAAACCATTAGTTGTTGCAAAGATAATTGGAAATTCAATAAGTAACCATAGTTATTGTTTCATAAGTGAAATTACAAAAGATGTAGCCACATTTCTGTTTTTCAGCATGTCTAAGGTTGCATATTTATTTTTATCATACATATGTATCTACGGCAACAGACAATGCGAACTTGCACTTTTATAGTGCTTATAGACCTAGAGTTATGGTTATGTTGTTTTTCAGTTTTGTTGTCAAAAGATAGTAAGGTTTTCCACATGTAGCTTGTGGAAATTGTGCAACTAACAAAAGATGGTTTCCTGTCGTGGTTTTTAGTCTTTCTTTTTCTTGCTATCAGTCCTTTCTTCTGGGAACAGGGCTCTTTTAGTAGATTTATGGCTTGCTTCGCTGCTTGTGTCTGATTTTGATCTTGTTTGCATCCCGGTGTACGTTGGTGGTGTTATGTTGATCTCTGTAAAAGATTGAAAAATTGTCTTTGTCAAATTTGGTTTGTATTTAATGTTTTAACAAATGTCATAGTTTATAAAAATGTTTGTTACCTGATGAATGTTGTTCTTCTGGTTTGTCTCCGGCTGGTGTTTCAATTATTTCAGGGATATCGGCTGTCATTGTTATAGTTTGTGCAGATAGTAAACAATGGTGTCAGTGTTTGATTTATGTATGTATGTTTTTAGGAATCTCAAAAAAAGGAAGTGTTATGTTTGTGAATTTTAGTTTTTACCTGAATGTTCAGTGCTTGTTTGTTTTGATGATCCTGCTTTTTCTAAAATAGGCTGCATTCCTGGTGTATATTCAATGAGGGCGACTGGTTGTGATGATGTTGTGTTGCCTGTAAAATTGAAATGATGTAGTTAGTGTTCATGAATTGTATAGTTTTAGTATGAAAGTTGAAAATAGTTTTGTATTAGTTTTTTTTTTTTTTTTTTTTTTTTTTTTTTTTTTTTTTACTTTGAGATTCTTCTTCAATCTGTTGTTGTTGTTCTTTGTCATCCAATATGTCGCTGAGGACAAATTCGACTGCTCCTTCTTTGCAAGTAGGGTTATAGTAAAATTGGAAAATATGTTGTTGGCCAACGATGTCGTGGATTTTTTGTGGGAAAGTGCGCGGGTCTGGGTTGTGAAGTGATTTTACTAAACTGTCGCAGTCAACTCCAACAATTGTGTCGGCTTTTGGTGTGAAAAAAGTAAATTGTGCCGTCTCAGTTGTGTCCGTTATGGTTACTCTGAAATTGTACCTGTATAAATCAGTTAGTTAATTTGTATTTTTTTGAAAATATAAAGTTTTTGTTGGTATTTTTGGTACCTGTAAACTGTTGATTCCAAAATGCCATGTTCTCTGCATTTATAAACATTATCGTCCATTATATCTTTGAAGTTGCATTTATTGCATGAGATATAGTACCAGTCACGATCTGTGTTGATACCAATGATAGTGCCTTCGCAAGTGAAGCGTACACCCTGTATTTATTTGTTGTTCTTTGTTAAAGTTAGTTGTTGCATAAACGTATTATGAGAGTCACATTATAATGGCATGTTTTGCAATAATTTACCTGGTAAGGTACCGGATTTTGAGCTAGGAGTTTTGATAAAGGGTAACGATTTCTTTTTTTTTTCTTGTTCTGCATCATTCAACCGATATCTGATTACATCGAGAGGTGTTCTGTGCTCATATAGTTGCTTGTACCTGTTTATTGTATGCTTTATTATAGAGGAAAATCCAAAAAAAAAATAAAAAAAATAGTGTGGTTTATATAGTAATAGGTAAGTATGCAAGTCTTACTGTGCTTGATATTGACTGAGCTGCGGTATTCTTGGGTTTATGTAGTAATAAGTTGCTGGTGTTGAAGATAATTGCAAAGCTGCAAATGTAAAATTTGTATATGTAAAATTTGTATGTATTTTTTGACGTAAATTGTATGAAAGTAGTTATTGTTTTATATTAACATACCTCTGTCCCGATATTTTGATACTCCATGATGAAACAGCTATTATGATTGGTCTTTCAAGTTCATCAATGGCATCCTTTGGGAAGGTTTGTGCAAGGTGATCCCATAAAGTAAGTTCCACAAAGTTGCGACTGTTTGTATTGTAATTTTTAAATGCCAATGGTATTAGTGTAATATAAGATTTTTTATGTAAATTTTGGTGTTAGGTTTAGTGAAAATACTTACTTGAGATTTTCAATCCCGACTCTTCGGATCAGAGATTGGGTCTTGTTAGGATTTCCAACTGGCTCAACTTCTCCTGAGTTTATGTAACAGCCAATGTAGTCTGAAAAAAGTAAAGGTATATTTTGTCATTCTATTTTGTTGAGATATTTTTGAAGTCATGGAGAAAATTAACTTTAAAAAATTATAAATATTACCTGTGAGCACTGGATATGTTTTCTTTGTTTTATCTTTGGGGTTAACAATTTTGGCAGGCAACTGATTGTAGGCGCTGAAGTTGAAATAATGGAGGGGGAAAGTTTCAGATGATATTTTATCAAACTTTGTTGTCTTGCTAAAAGAAAGGGATGTTGGGTTTTCAAGAGTTTGTTGCCAGTTTTCTGTCTTAACACATTCAAACCCTGATATGCGGTATGCTTCGCCAGGTATGAGTATAGCTTTGAAATGGTCAATGTCATTTGCTTCTGCATTTCCTTGTATTGCATCTCCCTGAATATATTATTTGATAGTTAGAGTGTGGAATTTTGATAATTGTTGCATAATTTAGTTTATAATTGTTACATGTCTATCTAATAGAATTGCTCTGTAACCTTTCTCTATTATGCTTGGAGGATCTCTTGCTGTCCATGCGCGATACACTTTTAATTCAATCACTTTATCTTTCATGCCTGGTTTTAATTGTTGAAGGGTTGACATCGCCATCCTGCAATCATGTAAGAATAAGATGTTTAGTATCAATGGTAGATGATAATAAATAAAGTAATGCAATTTAATTGTGAACAATAATTATGTAAAGAATAATATTATGACACGTAAAGTATGCAATTTCTATTTATTGTATAATCATATGCCAAAAAGACCTTTGGTTTGCTAATCTTTTCTAAGAAGTCTTTATACACTATATTTTTTGTCACGGTTGCTGGGTAGTTGCTTTGTTGTTTGATAAGCATTTTTAGACCGTAAGGTGTCGTAGATCTTGAAAGCGCGACATAAAGTTGTCCGTGGCCAAATATCGGTTCTGGAAGGTAGATTCCAATCTTCTTTAGGGACTGGCCCTGGCTCTTGTTAATAGTCATTGCGTAGCACACTTTAACTGGAAACTACTTTCTTTTGAATATGAATGGAAAGTTAGGGTCTTTAGCAGTTAACGGTATTCTTGGAATGAACACTTTTTCGCCCATTCTTGTTCCTGTAATGATTTCTGCTTCAATTAACTTTAACATTAGCTGGGTTACAATCATTCTTGTGCCATTACAGAGGCCGCCGCCCAAGTTAATGTTTCTGAGTAGCATAATAGGGGTTCCTATTTTGAGTGTAAGGTTGTGTGCGGGGAGACCTTGGAATCTGAGTGTGTTTAGGTATTCGGGTGGGTATAGTAACTCATTCTCAGGTCCATTTTTTGCTAACGGAATTGCTTCATCCATACTTAAGTAAGTTGTACTTTCGCGTTGTATTAATGACAGAACTTCGTCGTTAATTGCGTCTGCTGTTTGATTTTTTGGACAAACAATCGCTTTCTCTTGTAAAATTTGTGCAGTCGGTGCATCCAAAGTGTTTTTATCATAGATAAATTTGATAAGTTCGGACAATCCACTGTCGTTATCTGGAATAAGGTACTCTTCAGGAATTGTAACCCAGCTAGCATTGTGTGGGTCTTCTTTGTCAGGTTCTCCTATTTTACCATCTCCAACATCAAGGAGCCATGATGAAAACTGTCTTGTTTTTTCTTTTTCGTCATCACCAATTTCTGCTTGCATTAATCTCATATTCTGTTTAAGTCTGTATACCTTGAAATGCGGCCAAAGATATGATGCTGTTATACATGCACCAACTATGTCTGCCTTTGTTCCTTTTTTTTTTACTGGTAGAGTCTGCCTGAAGTCGCCGCCTAGCATTATCGATTTTCCCCCAAATAATTTATCTGCATTATTTAAAACATCTTTAAGAGTTCTATCAAGAGCTTCAAAACACCTGCGATCATTCATTGGTGCCTCGTCCCAAACGATCAATTCTGTTTCCGATAATAGTTTTGACAACAGTGTATTTTTTTTTATGTTGCACATTGATTGCTCTGTCAACTCAAGCGGTAATTTGAATCTTGAATGAGCTGTTCGACCGGCTGGGAGTAATAAGGATGCAATTCCTGAAGATGCGACAGCCAAGACAATCTTTCCTTCTGAACGCATTGTGTTGATAATCGTTTTCCATAAGACAGTTTTGCCTGTTCCTCCGTGACCATATACGAAGACCAATTGTTGGCTCTTTTCACTTGATGATTGTACAATAAGGTTATAAATTTTCTTTTGTTCCTCGTTAAGTTTGACAACAGAAGCTGCAACGTCTTCTTTCAATTTATCTCGGTCATAATTTTTCTCTTCCATCAACAATCTGTTGTTGAGATCGTCGATTAGATGCCGCGGGGGTGGTGTGAAGCCAAAATCTGTTATTGACTTGCAGCAACTGTTCAATATTACTTCTAATTCATATAAAAGATACCCTTTTATTTCTGGATGATTTATGTGAAGATCTTTTATATGAACCATTGTAGTTGCTCTTCTTGGAATATCATCGACCATGTGTCTCCAATGTTTTTCAAAAAGTTGCAACGGATTCGCCACGTCACAGTAAATCAAAATATGGGCAAACAGAGCACGCAACTCTGATGTTGTTGCTGATGCTTCTGCTTCTTGCAAGGCGATGTCCCATTCTTTGTCATCTTCAAGCAGTCCTAATGCTTGGCATGCTGCGCGATAGGTTGGCAGGATGTGTTGGTTTACTTTACGTACGTCATCATACGATTTGCACCCTTTTTGATGACATAGAAGCATTATGAAATAGAAAAGTTCCCCAGCTGAAGGATGCACATATGCCAATCTTCCAACAGACGATTTGTTTCTGTGTTTTCTTTTTTTCCATGCTTTCACATTTTCATACCAAACAAACTCTCTTGGAAAATCTAAATATGTTAAATGCCGGCCTTCTTTGTATAACGTGTTAAACGTAAACCATTCAGTGAGTGTTGTTAGCTTCCTTCCATTATCACCGACAACATCTGACAAAGCTTCTTTTTCACGAAACCGTATTTCTTGCATATCTTTTAGATGAACAACAAGAATCTGCACTGCCGGTTCTCTATGATGAATTGGGAAATTCAGTATTCGCCAACATGCCTCGTGTGGACATACAAAACGCCCGTCGATAAAGTTTTTGATTTCGTCTAATTCTATCTTTGGGTTGTTTGCTGATGTAGCACTTTCACCTAGTGGTTTTACAATCTTTGCAGCAATCCGATCGGCGCCCTTCGATATGTATTTGAACAAATACTTTATCAGCATGCTCCACCCACAATATTCTACGTTTATATGAGCGTTGAACATAAGGAAAAGTAATCGGTTATATGGGACAACATAACTATTGTCCAACCGTATGCCTGCTCTTGTAGCATGAGCATGTGTTTTTCGTCTTCGGTAATGCACATGCCCATTTTCATCAAAAAATGTCTTGTCATTGTATTTTTTGGGAAAGTTCCTGTTACAGCCACCATCTTGCATACACGGCGCTTTTGTGTTAGCAGCTCCGCAAGGACCATAAACCATCATATCTGTGACTATCTTATAACCTTCTGGATCGCATAGTCTATCTGGTAGTTCTGCCGAGATGAATTTATCAATATCTTCAGCTGACGTTATTTTATCGTCAGGATGTAACCATAAGAGCGTGTGACAATGAGGAAGGCCTCGTTTCTGGAATTCTATTGTATAGAGAACTGAAAAATAAGATTTTGTAAGTTGTTAGAGAGGATACAAAGAAATTGTTTGCATTTTGTATGTTTTCTTACTGGTTTTTTAACTGGGTTAATTATTTTTTTAGATCATGAAATGCAACAAAAAAATAAAATAATGTAATAGTACCTCCTGTTGCGCGGCCGAATATTTTCCCATCTTTGAGTATCTTTATGAAATCGTCGACTTTTTGTTCAAAAACACGAACCACAATATCAGCTCTATCCGCACTTGTCAGTTGTGGATACCTTTTCATGTATCTCCGGATTTCTGGCCAGTTGACATTACATGTGAATGTAATGAAGTACTGCGGATTCCCAAGTACTCGACAAATGGCGAGGGCATCCAAATAGTGGCTATACATGTATCTTGGTCCTCCGGTGAAACTTGCAGGTAGAATGATTTTTTTGCCTATTTCAGAACCATTGTGGTCTCCCCTGGACATGGCATCATAGATACCTGCTAGATACTCCGTACGAATAGTATTTTGTTTAGCTCTTATGAAGTCAAGTCGATCTTGTTCAAGGGCACAGTACACAGAAACAACATATTGTTGGAAAAGTCTTCCACCTCTAAACAGTAAACCATACTGATGCGGACGCTCATGGATCTGATACATGTAGTACATGTTCATAGATAATTTCTTCGTGCGCTCTTCTGAAGTCGTTGATTTAACAGTCAATTTGGTATTAAAACCTGCTTGACCATATACAAAGAGTAATGGGAATTGGAGAGACATATAAGATGAATGTAGCTTGTTTATTCGCTGTGGATGTTCACCTTTTTTTTGAATAATAACGTCATAATCTGTGACACTGTTAGGGCCACTTTCAAACAGTATAGCCCCAACCATATTTGAAGTTGGTAACTGGTATTCGCGACACCCAGCTACATTGTAAAGCACTATTTTAAATTCAGGAGGATTTTCGCTTGCACAAACATCTCTTGCTGTCCTGAATAATCTGACCAATTCATTGTGTTCATCAAGAACATGCACCAACATTTCAACAATTTCTGGTTTGAGTCTTGCTGAATTTGGGCCACCAAAAGATTTCATCCTGTTTTCAATTTCATTCTGCGTATCATATATGTATAGCTGCAAGAATCGTGGATCTTCACCATCCGATGGACAAAATGATCCTATCCAATGGTAAATTTGGCCTGAGATCTTGAACACATATGGCCCTTTGCCTTGGTTAATTGTATCATCTATTTGTGCACCAAATGATGTCATACTAAACATTTGATTATAAGCTCGAATGTTTTCCAGAAAATCTTTCTCTTTAAATAGGTGCTGAATAATTTCTGGTGGATCTAACTCTTGTTCAAGTTTTATTTTTCCACCGGCACAGCATCGATTGTATCTAGGTGTTCCTTGTGCAGAACAACGTTTTAATCTCTCGTTATACCAAAATGCCGCACCACAATGTTCACATCTCCAATCGGAGTCTCCCAAATCAATGTATGAAGACACTGTGTTTGGCATTAAGTTAGTATCAGTAAACGTATTGGTATTTGTGGTTACAGAATGCACAAAGTAAACGAAAATGGTGTTTATCATTTTACCTGTAGCATCTGTTGATGCTCTACTACTGAAACTGTTGACAGCAGCAAGTTCTCGGTGCTTTTCTTGTTTTGTTATCCTCCGGTTTCTTGGTTTGCTTTTTGATACTTCTAATAATTTCTTGTCTTTACTGATGTTGGTTAATTGCTCTTTGTTCAGAGTGGGTTCTGAACATGACCCTGTTATAAATTATATGAAAAAATTAAGGAAAAGGCTTATTTTACTTTTCAAATATAATAATTAAAAATGTAGCAACTTTAATCAGTTATTAAGTTTTGCTGAGAATACTTACCTTGCATGATTGAGCTTGAACTTGGTTTCTGTATAGTATTATAATAATGTTGATAATTTGTTTGGGTATTACTGTTGTAAACTGTTGTTAAATCCGTAGGTTGGTCATGCACTGCTGCAATAAAGAAACTACTTGTTATTATCCTTTAAATATCGTGAAAATCATAATGAAAAATAAGAAGACACTACTGCAATAAAGAAACTACTTGGTATTATTATGTTTTAAAGAGCGTGAAAATCATAATCAAAAATAACAAAACAGTATGATGTGAGTCTCATTATAAGATTTTGTGTATATACAATGCATAATTGCCATTTTTTAAATCATTATACAAATAATTCATATTATCATTTTTAGTATTAATGATTCTGTTAGAATAATGTGATTTACCTTTGTTTGCATTAGCTGAGACGGTGTTGATTTGCAAAAGCGAAGATGAAGTGACAGGATGCGAGAATGGTTTGCTACAAATCCTTTTTGCATGAGGAGTTTTTAAGGTAACATTTGCACGCTTTTTTTTCGATTTTATTTCACACGGCAGAAGCACATTTGGTTCTTCGTCATTTGTATACTGATAATAGGATAACTGTGGCTGTTGACATTGTAGCCGGCTCCTGTTTCCTTCGTAATATTTTTCTGATTTTTTATAAACGATAGGATGGTCCCATATACCTGTAAAAATAAGAACAAACAAAGTTAAATTAGTTATATATAATCTTATAAACTAATTTGTTGTCACTTTTAGTAGTAACGATTCTATTAGAATAATGTCGTTTACCTTTATTTGCATTATCTGAAGTGCTGTTAACTTGGATGAGTGAACATGAATTTAGAGGATTCGAGGATGGTTCATCACAAATTCTTTTCGAGGATGGGTTTTTTAAAGCAACATTTGCAGGCCTTTTTTTCGTTTTTCTTTCACATGGCAAAAGGCTACTTCCTTGTTCAACATGGTCCCATATACCTGTAAAAATAAGAACAAACAAAGTTAAATTAGTTATATATAATCTTATAAACTAATTTGTTATCACTTTTAGTAGTAACGATTCTATTAGAATAATGTCATTTACCTTTATTTGCATTATCTGAAGCGCTGTTAACTTGGATGAGTGAACATGAATTTAGAGGATTCGAGGATGGTCCATCACAAATTCTTTTCGATGATGGGTTTTTTAAAGCAACATTTGCAGGCCTTTTTTTCGTTTTTCTTTCACACGGCAAAAGGCTACTTCCTTGTTCAACATTTGTGGATTGATAATGGAATAATTGCGGTTGCTGTACAGGTGGACGATATTGATCGGATGTTGACGGAGAAGGTATTGTAAACACTGTTGTAACTTTTTCGTTGTTGCTATTTGACGGGTCTCTCTTTTTTTTTCTCAACGTACCATTAGATGAGAAGCTTGTTTTTACATTTGTATAATCATGTTGGTATGTCCCACCATCTATATCTTTATCTTGTTTTTCTATTTTTAAGGAACCATCATACAGTTGAGAGGATATTTCTTTGTTAACTACTAATTGCTGTTTCACAGGTTTGTTTGCTTCATTTTTTATTTGGTTTTCTTTTATTAAAACTGGACAACACTGACTATAACTATTTTCAGATGATGTAGATGCATGCGTGATGTTGACAAAAGGAGCTTTGTATGAAGTTACATGGGTCCCCATCTCATAGCTATATACATAAACAGCTGATGTTGATCTTTTTATTTTTATCTTATACGTTTTTTCTCAGTTTTTCTTTTTTCCCCTCCTTTTTGGTTTTCAATTTTTTTTTTTTTTTTTTTTTTTTTTTTTTTTTTTTTTTTTTCAGAAATAATGTTAACCACTACTGAAACATGTGTTAAACGATAACATAACATGGTTAGAAAGCATGAAACATAGAAGAATAACAATCTAAAAGATCATAAATGCTAGAAACTATCATTAATGTTGTAGTAATAAAAGTGGAAACATATGTTAAGATAAAGAAATCTACCTGTTATGATTTACTCCTTTTCAGCTTGATTGATTTCTTTGTAAATTTAAGGTTGGTTGGTGCACTTATGATTCTCTAAATTTGGATTGTATGGAATATCTTTGTCTCTCTTATCTTCAATAATAATTGGTTATACTTATTATAAGAAGTTTCTAGTGAATGAGCAGGTGTCTCATTTGGAGATTTTTTTTTCATGCAACTACCGTATATACCTTTTCGTATGTTAGTAGGCCACATGCGTGAACAGTAAAACTTGAAGCTCAATGTAGCCAATAACCTGTCGCCGCACCTGCCTTTTTGAATAGTAACATGTGTATAAAAGTGTAATAGACGAATCAGAGAATGACATCTACGCAAATATACAACGTATTTTGATACTATCCCAAAACGGGTGTTAGTATATATTATAATGTAAACAATATAACTATTCAAGATGCTTTGAAACTGCTAAGATGGTCTTTGATTTTATTAAAGGTCCTACTACCCAAACACCCCATAGGCCCATATAGGGGGTGTTTGGGTTTTATCTCTCCCAAAACCAATATTAATGGGTCCTACTGTCCTTCTTTTCTTCTTGTCGGCGGCTGGGACCACAGTACACGAAAACCACAAATGATGAATGATATCATTCATTTAGAATGATATATATAATAATAAATGTTTCCATATTAACCTTCAACTTTTTGTACTATTTTTTTTGGTCATATATATATATATATATATATATATATATATATATATATATATATAGGTTTGGGTTATTATGAAAAGTTTCTTATAATGAAAAGAATGAGAATGCATGTGGAGGTGGCATGTGTCACCTTTGCCACATCATCATGCCACATCACCATACCCCCCCCCCCCCCCCCGAAAAAAAAATTTTCCCGCCAAAAAAAAATTTTTTTTTGGGCAAAATTTTTTTTTCCCGCCAAATTTTTTTACTACATCACAATTATGAAGTTAGTGCATCAAGGTTATAAATTACTGCATCACAGTTATAAAGTTACTGCATCACAATCATGATTTTAGTGCATTAATGTTATAACCTTGATTTTAGTGCATCATAGTTGATGCACTTAACTATTAACTATGATGCAGTAACTTATAATAAAGATGCACCAAAACTTATTAGTGCATTAATGTTATAAGTTACTGCGTCACAATTATGATTTTAGTGCATTAAGGTTATAAATGACTGCATTACAGTTATAAAGTTAATGCATCACAATCATGATTTTAGTGCATTTAAGGTTATAACCTTGATTTTAGTGCATCATAGTTGATGCACTGAACTATTAACTATGATGCAGTAACTTACCAATGGAGCATTAGTCCAATGGTTGGAGCACTTGTGCTTGAGTCAATTGACCCAAGTTCAAGTCCCATCCTTGGCATTTGCTTCATATAGGTACCCACCTCCGCAAAACCTGTGGGCACACTAGAGAGACTTTGTGGAATAAGAGCTTAGGGGTCCGAGTCTTGGCTCGTGCTCACTCCAGTTGGTGCCCCACTAGGCCAGGAAAGTTGCCGGAGCTATTCCTTGTGGGGTGGACAATGGCTGGTGCCAAAAGGCACCCGGGGTCAGGGTGTCCCGCCAATCTACACCTTTTGTGGAATGATGCAGTAACTTATAATAAAGATGCACCAAAACTTATTAGTGCATTAAGGTTATAAGTTATTGCATAACGGTTATAAATTTACTGCATCATAATTATGATTTTAGTGCATTAAGATTATAAATTACTGCATCACAATTATGATTGTGATGCAGTATTTTTATAACTGTGATGCAGTAATAAATTTTGGCGGGAAAAAAAAATTTTTGCCTAAAAAAAAATTTTTTTTTGGGGGGGGTGTGGGTGGGGGTGACACATGGCATGGTGATGTGGCAAAGGTGACACATGTCACCTCCACATGCCTTCTCATTCTTTTCATATAAAAAACTTTTCATTTTAACCCTACCCTATATATATATATATATATATATATATATATATATATATATATATATATATATATATATATATATATATATATATATATATATATATATATATATATATATATATATATATATATATATATATATTTTATGTATCCGAAGCTTCTAATTTTATGAGCTTATAGATGACATTAAAAAAGGTTTATAAAAAATTTATAAAAAAAGTTTATAAAAAATTTATAAAAAAAGTTTATAAAAAAAGTTTATAAAAAAAAGTTTATAAAAAAAGTTTATAAAAAATTTATAAGAAATTTATAAAAAATTTATAAAAAAGGTTTATAAAAAATTTATAAAAAAAGCTTATAAAAAATTTATAAAAAAAGTTTATAAAAAAAATTTATAAAAAAAAGTTTATAAAAAAACATTTGTTGTTGTACTTGTTTAATGTTTTAATGTCTAATGTTTTATTGTTATTGTTTAATTAAATGGAAACAAATACACAATTAAAAAAACATAACGTAAAATAAATATCATATAAAAACACTACACAATTAAATACACTATACATATAAAAACACTACACAAATAAATACACTATATATATACCTAAACACTACACAATTAAATTAAAAAAAAAAAAGGTACAACCGCCGCATGTGGGGGGACCCACAGGCTATGGGGTGCATGGCTAGGATTTTTTGGGGTGTTTGACTAGGCTTGCCCTATTTTCTTTTGTGATATCTTCTTATGATGCTTATTTGAGTAACTAGTATTTAATTCATGCTTTGATGTTGGGTATAATAAACTCATTCATTTGGAATGTGTTTTTGGTGTTATTCAGACTCTAAAGCATTTGTTGTCAAGGTTGCACCGTCGTGAAAAAAAAATGCATTTATTTATTATTATTATTATTATTTTCATAATAAATGAATACTATAACCCAACCTTTTACGTTAGGTGGCTACGACCTTAAACTTGATTTGTAGAAAGTTTGAGCTTAAATTGATAAGCCATTCAATCGCAATTTCTATTTTGATATAGAAATTCATTTTGGACAAGTTGATGTCTCATGTGCATTGTTGCGAGAAAATGTGTTTTTCTCATACTAAACAAATTGAGTTTTGCACCAATTTTTTCTTTTTCCAATGATTAGGTAAATATCTTAAACTTGATTTTTAGAACGAAACAAAATTGAGCATAAACGGAAGAATCATTTGATCGTAGTTTGTATTTTAATACAACATTTTTTTGTGTTGTTTAGAGGCATACATTTGATTTGTTTAGTACAACATTTTTTGGTTGTTATAATACAAAATTATCTGATGATTTGTACAATGTTCAACGCAAAATTGTTTGTTTCATTTGGTGCAAAATATTTGTGGCAAAATAGTGCCTATTTAAAGTTGTTTGGTGCGGTTTTGTACAACTAATTTTGTAACATGAGAATATACAAGTCACTCGTTTTTGTATCGAGTATTGGAAGTTTAGATGTTTCAAATATTCTGTTGTGAATATTGTTGCAAATAATCAAACTACTTGTTATTCTAGAAAGATGAAAAATCGTCAAGACTTGTTATAACTCATATTGCTAATAATCGAACGGTTTGTCATATGTAAGAAATGACTATGTGTTGAATATAACCGTGTAGGACATTGTGAAATGTCAAGAAAAAACACACATATAGATGACAACGAATTACGTTGGTTTGTGTAACTAACTTGAACTGTGTGATTGTCATCCAATGTGAGCTATTATCCATTGGCTAAGTTGAACATATTTTGATTGTGTAAAATGATTACACATTGATTTTATGTGATTATAATCACATAATAAATTGTGATAATCAAATAATGATAAGAGAATAAATGTGATTATTGATATAATCACAAGTGAATTGGAATGACATGTTATAAGTGTAGGACTTACACATATAACATATGGGATTCTCCTAAAACATGTGTGGTTTAAGGTGGTGATTTGTCTAAAATAAGAATGTTAGTAGATGAAGCTATGAGTAATCAGAATGATGCATCTTCTATCATACGCTTGATTCCTTGGTCTATAGCATGCTAGATTTGGAATCTGTAAATTATGACACGGAAAATAATTAACATAAGACATTCAAAAAGTGTGCATACACTAGTATGAAACTTGTGAAGTGACAAATTACTAATGATCTTGATGTCATATCCATGTAAGAAAAAAAATCTTATAAACAAGATTAATACATTGAAAGAGATAACCTTTCTACAAAATTCTTGAGATAAATTCTATGTGGGGGATTCCGGCCTAGCTAGAGTTCAAAAGGACATCATCAAACATGAAGTTCTTGCCTAGTTGGAATACTCAAGAATTGCCTGAAGCATGATATATTTAGAGTTGAACGGAACTCAAATTTTTACAAACATATTATGTCGATACGACAACTACTCTCAGCATTGATTATCCCTATTGACAATATGAAGTCATAGAATAACTTTGCGGATTCGCTAGCGAAAAGCTAAATGTGAGAGTTAGTTAGAAAGTCGTGAAAAGGAATGTGACTAAAGCACTTGAAAAGTTTATATGAAGGAAAACCTAACCCAGCTGACTGGAGATCCCAAGATCTGGGTTCAATAGGACAACCTAATTGTATAAACCGAAGTCACTGTGGGGGAGTAATAAACTCCATATTTATTTAAGGGAGTTAGTAAACTTCCTAGTCCATTCCTATGACAGTGACAATATGAGGATAAGCATATGGCTTTTAATGATTAGTGGAAAATCACATATGTGAGAGAGAAGTGGGGTCGCTTCGAAGGGAATTGTGGGGGCGCAATTCCTAAAAGCTCTTGCAGAACCAGGTTAATGTTCATGACCATAACGAACATAACTATGAGAACCAAAATGTGTCAAGAAGATATTTGTGTGAATATATATTGTCGTCTACACAAAAAGCAGACAGTTCAAAGACATCAAGTTCTACTGGTTGCTAGGAGGTTAAGTATATTTCACGAGGGAAGGCTCAAAGGGTAACACCTACCTATCCTATGCAAATATCAAATGCAAAACTCAATTACAACATCGAGTCATTGAAATTTGTTTCATTTTATCAATTTCATTCATGTGGGGATTGTTGGAAAAATATGGTCAACATGGTTTGAATGAAAATTGATAGTGTCATTATGTATACTAATGTGAATTGAAGATAAAATTAATTTGTGGTTTTATTTTGATTCATGGCACATTAGTGAAATTAATTGTGTGAATTAATTGTGACAATTTCTCTCATATCCCTATTCCTTATAAATTGAGAGTTATTCTCTCATTTCATACACCAAGAGAAACTATTAATATCCTCTGCTTTTGTGTATCTTGTTTCTTTGTGTAATCGTTAGTAATAGAGGGAAGACACATTTTGGTTCGCCTTGATAACTCGTTTGTGCTAACGGGGTTATACGTTGTTGTTGTATCCTGGGAGATAGACGTTCATGATTCTCAAGCACCGTGGAGAGGACGAATCTGTCTTAAGGAAACTGTGAGCATCACAGGCCTCAACATTTTCTTTATTTTTGTTCTTTGAGTCTATACACGCAAAAGGTTTACGGTATCATTTTCTACACTTTTATGTTTTCATGTTACGGTTTATTTGTCTCTTATAGCAATACAATCAATATATACAACAATGATATCTATGAGAAAATATTTATAACATTGGATTTAAGGACTCTCATTCGATGCAAGGGCGTGTGCAAGTCATGGAAATATTTCATCTCTGGATCTCGTTTCGTCAAAGCTCATTTGAAACGTAGTTACAACAGGAATGAGAATGGACAAAAAGGGATTGGCCAGGCTGTTTTTCGGATTGAGTATAATGAAATAACAAGACATGCTTTATTTGGCTCTTCAAATGGACTTGTATGTATCAATGATGGTTTTGATTGTCGTAATGGTTATTTGATAGTAGGTAATCTGTAACACCCCGCCTTATCTGACCACAATATTGTCCGCTTTGCCCGTAGGCTCACGGCTTTGTTTTTGTGGCCTCATTTGAAGACTTCCCGGCAGGTCACCCAAGCCAGTACTACTCTCACATGAGCACGCTTAACTGCCAGTTCCTAAGAACTCCACCCGCAGTAGACCACAAAACGCGTTGTGTCATTGTAAGGCGAATGTTATCTTATGAGCCCAGCATCTCTCCTGGCCACAGCCGATGTGGGATTTGCCTAGGGTGTCACAATCACCCCCCCTTAAGGACTCATCGTCCTCGATGAGGTTTGCCCCACCATCCCGAACGGCTCAGGAGTGGCTCTGATACCACTTGTAACACCCCGCCTTATCTGACCACAATATTGTCCGCTTTGCCCGTAGGCTCACGGCTTTGTTTTTGTGGCCTCATTTGAAGACTTCCCGGCAGGTCACCCAAGCCAGTACTACTCTCACATGAGCACGCTTAACTGCCAGTTCCTAAGAACTCCACCCGCAGTAGACCACAAAACGCGTTGTGTCATTGTAAGGCGAATGTTATCTTATGAGCCCAGCATCTCTCCTGGCCACAGCCGATGTGGGATTTGCCTAGGGTGTCACATAATCCCTCGACTAGAGAAGTGAGAACGGTGACAATGCCCTGGACCTTGTTTTCATGTTTGAGATTTGGTTATGATTCCCTCACAGATGATTACAAGGTTGTACTAGGGAGAAAAAAATCTAACCACGAGACATGCTTTCAAGTCTTATCTCTTAAATCAAATGCTTGGAAAGTTATTGGAGATGTGAATTATACATGTTTTGAACCATGTGGTGTCTTATGCAATGGGGCAGTTCATTGGCTTATGTATCCCAAAAATAATAAAAAGAAGGAAGTGATTTTATCTTTTGATTTATCCAAAGAGGTATTTAAAGAAATACCCCAACCCGATAATGCGAGATATAAGCTATGTTTTTGGGTGGGGATCATGGAAGAAAGTCTATGCATATATGCTTATCGTCCCAATAAGGTGTGGGTAATGAAGAAGTACAATGACATACAATCTTGGGAAATGCTGCCGGATAATTGCCAAATTAAGTTTGATATCCAACACGACTTTATCGAAGTGATGAGGCATGATATGTCTCGTCTATGCTGTTGGTTTATTGGTAATCGGAAGTTTTCGGGTGCCCCTAATATCGTGGAGAGCCTTGTTTCTCCTCATCTTCTAGCTGAAAATGTATAGGTGGGTTCTAGGTATTATAGAAACACTTATGACTAGTAATTTTTCTTATTGATGTTTACGTTGATTGCCATTTTAGTAAATATATGTATTGGTATCGATAAGACATACTGCTACATCAGCTTGGTTGTTGATGAACTCAAATGTACTCTGTATAGTAGTTAGGAAGTCACGTTATGTTATTTGGCTAGCCATAATGCTCCCCATTTGAATTTTTAAATATTTGCAATCGACTGAACATTTGTGATAAAGATATTATAGGCAGATCTGAAGTTTTTAAATGATCAAAAGTTCAATATCATTCTTATTAAGCATGTGACAGTTAAGTTAAGCTAGATGGCTAGATTGAAGAAATTTTTTCCCGATTATACTTCTGGTGATTAGGTTATTTGCGTGTCATCTTGAGTTATGACCTATGGGTCATGGTTTTGGGTTGTTGATATATGAGTCAGTCCACTTCTGAACACTGCAATGAAGTCGATTACTTTGCAGTCTATTAGCTACTCACATATTCTGAGCAGATAATATGGGCATTTGAAAATGGTTGTTTCTACGGCACACAATCCACTACTACAAAAACTGTCTTTTCCCACTGAATTTTCCCACAGAAAAAAAGTCGTGGGAAATTTCCCATGGATAAGCGACAACTTACACACCAATTGCTTGACCAATTTTCCGTGGAAAATCGGTTGCAATTTTCCCACGGATTAGCGACAAGTTACACACCAATTTATTGAGCAAGTTTTTTGTGGGAAATCTGTCGCAAATTTCCCACCGATTAGCTACTATTTTACCGCTTAATATTGTTTACAAAATTTTCCAACGAATTACCCACCGAATTTTTGAATCCGTGTGAAATTCGTAGGTAGTTTACCCACCGATTTCCCATAAATATATTGTTTTTGTGTTTTTTTTACGTTATAATTGCCCATATTACTATGTACATCATCATATATGTTTGTAACTTCATATTATTGTGTTTTTCATTGATCTAATTATTTGTGTAGGTATTACAAATGTGTGTGTGTATATCTAATGCGTATTTATGTAAATACGTGCCACACGAACCATTGCATATACATGAACGTTTGTATGTATGTGGTGTAAGTTGATTCTCCCTTTATATGTGTTTGTAGTTTCATATTATATGTGTTTGTTTATTAAAGTAACTATCAATGTTATTGGGATCGTAAAAGTGTTAGTCACTCTAGGTTTATTAGTCTTGTAATTTATCAGGCTTGTAATAGTTAGCTTTAACTGGGTCGGCCCATATAGCAAGCCTATGGGTCGAACCCTAAGTGTGTAAACACTATAGGTACCACTTTCCTCTACAAGGGAAGGGTTGGTAATTTCATTTTATAAGAAACTCTTGTCTTCATCCCTTTCTCACTCTAAGTGTTATTACCCTCCATCTCTCTCCCCTAACTATTTATCTCTCTAAAAATCATCAGGTAATGATCCATATTAGTGACCTAACAAATGTGAGTATCAAAAGTGTATGCATAGGTTTATGTATAACCTTTTAGTGGAACAAACCGTTGTATATGTATAGATACCTACACGTATATGTTTCATGTGTCCGTTTATGACCTTAATTGTATCTATAATATTTTGTATGTAGGTATACAGACGTGCATATTCATGAACGTGTAACTATATCAAAAATCTAAAAGAAAACGATAATGTTCGTGGGAAAGTCGTCAGTAATTTCCCACAGATTACCTACGGATTTGGTAACTGTGTGGGAAATATGTGTGTAAATACCCACGGATTTCCCACCAAAAATATCGTCTTTATGTTTTCGTATACTTATACATTCCCACGTTACTTAGTATGTCTTCATATGTGTTTGTAGTTTCATATTATATGTGTTTGTTTATTAATGAGTATTTATGTGAATATCACAAGTATATGTGTAGGTTTTGGTATAAACTTCTAGTGAAACAAACAATTGTATATGTGTGGATATCTACATGCATATGTTATGAATGTCCGCTTATAACCTCCATTGTATCTATAAATATCTTGTATGTAGGTATACAGACGTGTATATGCGTGAACATGTAACTATATTAAAAAAACTAAATGAAAAGTATGTTCGTGCGAAAGTCGTCAGTAACTTCACACATATTACCTACGGATTTGGTAACTCTTTGGGAAATATGTGTGTAAATAACCACGGAGTTCTCTCAAAAAATTATTGTCTTTATGTTTATGTATATATACATATGAACATCACAACTCATATAGAATGCTTCCAAGTTCTTCAATAAAAAGCTTTGATGTACACATTTCTCCCTCCAGGATGATGACGATCTTTAAAAATCATCATAAATATGTGTACATGCCATAAGCATATCAATTGAAGCATCATACAAATCAATACCCCATGATTCGATGTCAATCTCTAACTCTCTTTACAATCTCTCATATCAACCTCTGATGAAACCACTTTTCACTTCAATTGGCTAATAGTAATGACCACATATGAAGACGACCCATTATAACGAACTTGAAAATGAAGTAAATTCCTCAAGACTTGTGACTTAAGCTTGCACTGTAGTGTGACTAAAAACCGATACTGAGAATTTCACTATAGGTAGAATCATATACCTATCCATCCATCCTTAACTATATATGAAATATTATTCTCTTGAAGCATCCACAACATTTTTTGACACTGAGTACCACGTAACTCCTATGTGACAACTATTGTGAACATTAAGATCCAACTTATGCGTTTATAAATCACACATATATCTGTGGATAATCTGTCATTATCACCGACAAATTTTTAATGTATTCCACTTATATTTAAATAAAAAATCAACTATTACCTGACCCCGTTTTTCACGAGGTATGGAGGAGGTGAGATGTAAACCACTTTACCCCTACCCGAAGGTAGATAGGCTACTTCCACAGAACCTTGAGCCTTTTGCGGGAAGTAAAGATTGAACTCTTAACCTCGGTGTCAAAGAAAAATGGGTTTTCCAATTGATCCAACTGATTTATAGCGAACCAGATTATAGTAATAACTACGTTATTAAGTGGTGTAAATGGATTCCGGCTAAATGTAATATTTTTGTTTGGCGTGCGGAGATGGCTAAGATCCCTATTGCTGATGCTCTTAGAAGAAGGAATATTCAGGGAGTGGAGGTAACTTGTTCGGTGTGTGGGGAAGATGATGAATCGGTTGATCATTTATTCACTTCATGTCGGATTGATATGCTCGTGTGGAACCACATATGCAGCTGGACCAGGGTGCAAAGATTCTTTGTTTTTTCGTTCAGGGATTTAATTGAAGTTCATGATCATGTTGGCTTGAGAGGAAAAGCGAAAAAGGTCTTCCAAGGTATTATCTTTCTTAGTTGTTGGGCCATATGGAGAGCAAGGAACAAGTCGAAGTTTGAAGGCATCACGATGAAGATTGAAGAGATTGTTAGCGAAATTAAGAACCTTGGTTTCCTATGGGTTAAGAATAGAGCTAAGTTTTCAAGTTTGTCATGGGGTGAGTGGTGTAAATACAATATAGTGTAGTTGTTTGTTGTTTGGTGCCTCCCGGTCTTCGGGTTGGGCGTTTTTTAATGAAGTATACCTTAAAAAAAAATCAAGTTGTACGTACTTATATCAGGTGAAATTTTTGAACAAAATTTCAAAACACTACACTACGCTTATTTATAATGGAGATGTGGTGCTTAAAATTCGAAACACTAAACTTTTTTTTACATGACCCGCTTAAGTTTTCACATGCCCAAAATAAAATTCCCTCTCAACTTTTCACATGCCCCGCTTAAGTTTTCCCCCAAAAAAGTTAAATCATCCCTCCACCCATCTTTATCCGTGAGTCCGTGACCTCAGATCTCACAAACTTGTCCTCTTCATTGTATTTTCTCCTTACACTAATTTCTTAATCTCTCAAAAATCCTCTCTCATTTATGTGGTCAACTAGAAGCCATCGCCAGTCACCATCCACCAGTCGTCAGTCGGACCATCAACACCAATTTCAAGTTCATTTATTCATAAATTAGGTACTTTATTGTATCATTTCTTCAATTTGGTAATCAATTTGATGTGTTCATGTGTTAAATTAGTGATTTTGTGATTTTCTAAATTAGGGTTTATGTGTTAACTTATGCTTAGTTTTTAATGTCACTTTTATTTGTTACATGAGACTATGGTAGCTTGTTTGGTTGTGTGTTAAATTGTGCATACTTGAGCCATTTTTTATAATAATAGCCCAAATAACATGGTTTTTTGTTGTTTATGTGAAAGTATAATTGTTACAGACACTAAGATAGCTTGGCCGGTCTTTAATGTGTATACTTTGAATTTGTATTGTGTTTTTCTTACAAAGACTATGATAGCTTGTTTGTTGTTTGTTGTTTTTGCGTAACTTTAACAAAAGAACTTTTTGAACAATGTAAATTAAAGGACATAGATTGATAGCGAATCATATGTTTGGTTATGCTACTGCTTTCATGCTATTATTATTTGGATTGCTAACTAGTTGCTCCATTTATGTTGTAGTGAACAATGGTATGAGATTTAGGTTATTGAAAATGAGTATGCATTCACACTTACAAATCTTAATACCAAATAAAAGAATGAAATTCATACTAAACTGTTTTTGTTTATGTTTTGTAGGTCTGTTAACAATCCAGGTGTTGTCCATAAGATCTCGCAAATCATCGTCAACCTATTAATTTTCTCCCAAACTAAGCATTTCATATATCTTATGGGGATATCAGATGTGCTAATATGTTGGTTGATGTAAGCGGTTCTGTGAAGCTTGCAGATTTTGGGTTGGCAAAGCTGCAAAGGTAAAGGATGGGGCATTGTTTTCTTCCTTTGTCTAACTGATTCTCTTCTATTTTGATTATACGTAACATTTTTTCAGCACAGGAAACCAAATTGAACGGTATTATTTGCAATGAAGAGTGCCATTGGAGACAAGTATGATAGCTAAACAAGGAACACCGACATCAGCTAGGACTTTCAAAAGCTATAAGAACTAGAAGACCAAGTGTTTTCTTGTGAAATGATCCTAGAGACCCAAATGGTGTTGCCATTACAATCCCTAATGGATATCAAATTTTATGCTCTTAATTACCTTGTTTGCCAAAACTTGTTATTCGAGTGTCGGATTAGTTTTGTACATTTGATTCTTTGATATACAATGTTAATTTGTTGGTTTAGACGATTATATTATTTTACTGATTAATTATTGGAAAAGAAAATAATTATCGATGGTCATCCGTAAGTAATATTTGTCGCGAAATCATCGTTGTAGCCCTGTTTTCTAGTATGTGTTTCCCACGGATTAATCACAAAATTCTCACAGAATTGTTTCGGGAAAATTTATTATTCTGTGGGAAATTTGTGATAAAATTGTAGTGTGAAAATCGTCGTAAATCTGTGGCAAAAAAACTACGGATATATGTGGAAAATGACTACTAAAAACTGTGGGAAATTTTGTGTGAAATATGTGGGAAATTAAACCCACGGATTATCCACAATGATATTCGTGGGAAATAGTCAACTTCCCGTGGGAAAATCTGTGGGAAAATATTTACCCACGGGGTTTTTACACACGAAACAATTCCGTGTGAAATCAGTGGAAAAAAGCCCTTTCCCACGGGATTTCCCACTGATTTTGCCGTGGGAAAAATGTTTGTGTAGTAGTGATCAGTTATTGTTGTTTCTTTTATTAAAGTTTGTGGTTGCTATCTCTTTCAAGTATGTGGATTCTATCATGGATTCAAATGAGCTGAAATGACATCCATTTGTTAGTTAGAATATCGACCTGTACTTAAAGTTCTTGGTTTTATATTTCAGTTAATCGAGCAAGGTACTTGGAGTCCAGGCGTTTGATACTATTGAAGTAATCAATATGGGTCCGAGAGTTTTTCATATATATGCAACTTCTGTTTCTAACATTAGTAATTTGTATATGAATTTGTGGGAAAGTTATTGTTAATGATTATGATTAAATCTAGATTTCTAGATATCTCTCGTATTCCTATATTCATTTAGATTGTGCTGTTATTATTTCGTCATTTTATTGCTATCAAATTAGGACGCCATCTACTTGTTTGCTTATGAAACATAATGAAAATTTAGTCCAAAACTACACAAACTTGAACAGTTTTAAACATAAAGAAACAACCTTATATCTGTGTAAACAAGTTTCCATGATGGTTTTCGTGTTTTGATCGACGGCGTAAACAAAATTCACTTTGTTTGCAGTCTTGGGCTCTAGAAAAGGCCTTACCATCTGCAGAGACGCCATTTTTAGATGATGTGTACATTTTGACTTTTGTGGTTAAACATTTTGCTTTTTGTACTTAAGTTTGACTTTTGAGGTCAAATATATAGATTTTGTTATGGAAGTACCCGTTCTGACCTCAAAAGGTAAAACTTACATCTTTAATCCAAGAGGGCAAGTTTCTTTTTCAAATCTGCAGGTATCATTTCCATTAACATGGTTCATTATTTGACATTCGAAGTCATACGTTGCATTTCACCGAGAACACCCCTGATGCCTTTGCGTTCCGATGCCAAAAGTCGGGGCAGTCGGTTTGTAATGAAAGGCCATCAGGACATTATAAAAGAGAAACAAGATAAAAAACAGCCCCCCCCCCCCCCTCCCGTCACGGGGAGAGGTAGCTATATTCCCAGCAACCTTGTCGCATACGATCTATATTCTTCCAACGATCATCAACATTACTACCTTTATTGCGAGGGAGCTTTGTCACAAGTTTATACCCAAAAGAACTCCAATCGTCTTTCCATAAACTCGTATTTCACCATTGATAAGACTATAGGACTATATCGTGTGACTCGTGGGCCTAAGTGATAACAAATATAATTGTAGCCAACATAATTTTACAAGCCCTGTAAAACAGAACTTTGACAATCTTTAGTTCTTTACATTAGCTGCAGCTTAAAAAGGTTTGCTTGAAAAAGCTAAGCAGTGTAAAAGGAACCTTGGTTAAGTATCAACAATTTTGGTCCTTTTGTGTGACTCCCAAAGTTACATTATATAATGAGCATAGAATTCAGCTTCTATTTACCGATTTGTCGAATAGATTTTGTATGGTTTATTGAGAGAATAGAAAAATTGTTTGCTAATATCACTTGGGGTTTGTTTGGATATATATAATCTTGAATAATGGTTATGAATAAACATATTCAAGTTAAGCTTAATTAAGATACCTATCTGACTTTAATATGAAACGTATGTTCACAGAACTGAAGATGATAGTGATGTTGTTTGTCACTTTGGATAAATGCAGTCTGTAAGAAATTCAACGAAACATCAATTTAACTTGGTAACTGATCCTCATGAAAGTAGCAGTATGTGTAATTTTTCAAACTTTATACTTTTATAATACAAGTGAATGGCAAAATAAACATTGTCAAAACATGTCCGGTATAAACCAAGTGAGCTGCTGTTTTGATCAAATTCAAAATCAAGCAGCCTCTTGAGAAACTTATTAGGCAACACCTTTTAATTTGATCCGGCAAACTTGTTTTGTCAATGTATTAAATTGGTAGTTTTTGTAGCTTTACTGGCGAATGTTATAAGCTACCTGTAGTTCCGTATTTTAAGCCAACAAGTCTCAAAATAAGCCGAAAAATTGGGGCTTATGAAATATAAGCCGAAATCAAATAAGCTCATAAGCCCACATATAAACTTAAACAAACACCTAGTATGATTATGTAATTCATGTTGGTCCTTTGTAAAGAGAGTGCGTGGAAGGATCGACATTTCTCAATTATATTAATATAAAAAAATGGTGTGTGGAATGCTACGTAATGGGAATGGTGAATCGGTGATATAGCTTTTACATTAGTTTGTTAAATCTTTTTTGACTATTGCAATTAGAAAATTCAGGTTTATGATTATTAGGTGTATGTTGGAGAAACTTTTCTTGTGAAGAGGAATAACACAATATTTTTATTAGTAATGAGATTATAGATACCCGAAAGAAGGGCTTGTGTGGAAGAAACATTGATCTTATTAACAACAACATACCCAATCCCGCCAGAACGAGATATGAGGGTGGTAGAATGTAAACAGATCCTACCCCTACCCCAGGATATCTCTTTATTGTGTTTATTGTGTTTGCCCATATCTTTTGTTCAATTGGAATAGGTCGTTTAGTTAAATCTCTTTTCTTATCGTGGACTCGATATTAGCCGCGCTTGGACTTTGTTGACCTTCCAAATTCCAACGATGAAGCAAATTTTTGTGCTAATTTTAGGTTCATTGTCACGGTATTTGAAGTGCAAGATATTAGGATGATTTGAGAGGTAAACTTCATTGTACTCGTGCTGTTTATATCTTTGAACACTCTGACAAGTATTACAATTAAAGTCATGCAGGTTCGAACATCATGATGATACTAATATAATCTGTCCATAATTTACTTCATACTAGAGATAGGTCCATAGTTTAGGCAGGCACAACTAAATAAATAATAAGAATGATTAATGTACTTCCCTTCACATGAAATTAGGATGTGGATTTCCACGATTGCCTTATTGTTTTGTACTTTTGCTCTTTTTGTTCATACATCAATGTAAATAGTCGCGGATTCCTATCATTCTGGCGACATTTCGTCCCATGTCAATATCTCACTAGAGAGTAGAGATACATAATCAAGCTTGTTATTTGGGTAAACCCAGCCCAAATAAGCCTTATATGGATCAGGTTAATCGGGTTTTGGGGAAAATCCTTACCGTATCCCCTACTAAGGTATGGGTGTTTCTGGGATGGACTAACCCGAATAAGCAAAATTATAACATAAAACTAAAAAAAAACATATTTTGTATATACAAATCAAACAAATATATAAAAACTTAAAATTCTCTTATGCGGGTTATTCGGGTTAACCCGCAACCTGAATGAGGTTACAACTCTCACCGGAACCCAATCCTAGTAAGAGTTCAAGTTGATTGGGTTAACCCGAATAATGTTTTCAAGCCATATATATAACCCGCCCTGGATAAACGTATTGGGATTCGAATAAGGTTGGGTTAGTCGGTTCGGGTATTTTTATACAACCTGCACATGACTTTGCAAACTTTATAAACCAAGCCCAAACCACAACATCACCTCTTTACTCAAACGAAGTTAAAACCCTAAAAATTAATTCAATCGCAAAACTACAGCTACTCAGTAAGTTACTTTCTTCAATCTTTTGTTTAACTAATCTACGTAGCTTTTTGTAACTTGGGTTTATTGCTTAAAGTTTGTATATATAGCTTTTGAAGGAGGAAGTTACTTACTTGAGTTTGTAATAGTGACTTTGTTATAAGTATGAGAAAATATTTGCAGTATTTGTTAATCATGCATGCATGAATGCATGATGCATATATATCTTAAGGGTACTTATATGAATTGTTATTTATGATTTTAGCTTGGTGGCTTCAATGGGTGATCTTCTTTCTGATGATATCAATGAGAAAATATTTATAACATTGGATTTAAGGACTCTCATTAGGATTTAACGATCGACATCGCTGTTGTAGTTTCTCTACTTTTGGGCTTAGCTTGAAATTTTGAAAATGATATACGTGAATAACTGATTTTATTTATTTATTTTTTAATCTAGATGCATAAATTATTGAATTATTTTTACTTTTCTTGGATTTTCTAAATGGCGTTGCAAGTTCGAACCCTGAAACCGGCTATTTCTTTAGGTTATCACTCCGAGCTTGACAATTAGTAAGCCTAATAGCTTAACTGACTTTACTAATATAATTAGTCTTGGGGTATATATATGCGCCCTTCCATAAAAAAATGTCTTGAAGCATATATAGTTTAGAATTTACAGTACATTAATAATGACTAATACGAAGTTTTCACCAGCTAAAAACAAAAAATTGTATTATTGTTAATAATTCAAAATGACAGTAAAAAAACAACATAATAGATCTTTCTATTAACTTCACCAAATAACAAGCACAGTAATTCACATTGTAAAACTTTTCTCTTATGCAATATAAATGAAAAGAAAAGACAACCATTGAAAAAAGACATACATAGATGAATTAATGACAGTAACATGCCCACACCCTCACATCTGATCACCTTATGCCGTGTATAGTACCTCCCCCAACTACCTTACTCTCTCTAATGGTGGGTCACTTCGTCAAGTTATCCACCAATCTATACAGAGCACACGGATTGAGCTATAATAAGTGAATATCAACCATAGGATTCGTTTTGACGCGGATGGGAAAACTTTGAACGACCAAGATAAGATGATATTGGTTTGGTTTTGTCTATACATACACCCACCACTACATTATATAGTGCTCCATGTTCAACACATTTACCACAATCAGATAAAAACCAACGTTCAACACATTCTCCTCTTCTCCACGAGCCACTTTGGCTTTTGAGGCTAGCGTTTTGGCGGCCTCATCGGCTATTGGGATGATGTGATCATCTTCAGCAGCAACGGGAGGTGGAGGAGGAATTGACTTCCACTTCAAAAACAGAATAGCAATCACGAACAAGATGGAGACAATAATCATTAAGAAATGATAGTCGTCTTTCATTATGTGGTAAGAACAAGAAATCAGAGCCATCGACATATGGCAAATAAACCCAAATCATATTCAAACAGACGAATAACAACCCACTCTTAACAATTCTTGTGGCGAAGAAAGCGATTGCACCGACAAGTGTAAGGATCATCAAGTAGTACATTGTTTCCGACGAGTAGTGGAGCCGTGCACGACACCAAACACACCCAGAGCACAAGTTCCTAAGAACTTCCATGCGTCATCGAACATAGTTCTAAACAGTCTTTCAATGCCTCTAAGTCGCTACAACAACGCCGAAATGTTTTGCAGTGACGAAAGTCATTCCATCGTTGCAAAATATTCCGGCCTTGTTGCACCAAATTAGAGGTAGTTGGATTGAGAAAGTGTTTAAATCTATGTTTGATGACGCATGGAAGTTCTTAGGAACTTGTGCTCTGGGTGTGTTTGGTGTCGGGCACAACTCCACTACTCGTCCGAAACAATGTACTGTTTGATGATCCTTACACTTGTCGGTGCAATTGCTTCTTCGCCGCAAGGATTGTTTAGAGTGGGCTGTTCGTCTGTTTGAATATGATTGGGTTTTATTTGTCATGCGTCGATGGCTCTTATTTTTTGTTTTTATCGTATAATGAAAGACGACTATCATTTCTTAATGATTATTGTCTCCATCCTGTTCGTGATTGTTATTCTGTTTTTTGAAGTGGATGTTAGTTCCTCCTCCCCTCCTGCTGTTTCTAATTATAGTTGAGGGAAAACGCATCAGTACTTCCGTGGACTCTTTTAAAAAGTCTAGAGTTGCTTTCTTGCCTTATAAATTAGACAATAGCAGCAAATCCTAACTTGCTAACCACACGACAAATACTATTTCCAGTTGGATATACTCAAACTTGTTTTGAGTACTCACATGAGAGTGAGGTAAACTAACCTGGAAACAGGTTCAAAACTGAGCATTCAAATGTAATGGTTTGTATGCATTACATACTTTGAATAAATGATATACAATGCACATGGTAAAGTAATGCATTGTACATCATTTATTCAAAGTATGTAATGCATACAAACCATTACATTTGAGTGCTCAGTTTTGAACCTGTTTCCAGGTGAGTTTACCTCACTCTCATGTGAGTACTCAAAACAAGTTTGGGTATATCCAACTGGAAATAGTATCTGTCGTGTGGTTAGCAAGTTAGGATTTGCTACTATTGTCTAATTTATGGGGAAAGAAAGCAACTCTAGACTTTTTACAAGAGTCCACGTAGCCATTGGCCGATTTGGTATTCAATTAAGAAATGGTCTCTCAGGATTACAATCTAGTCTTATGATCTTATCGGTTCTGGTATAGTGGTATATCATTACTTCGCCCTAACTAATTATTTTTACCAACGTGACCAATGAGCAGTTTTTTGCTGATAAACAGGTTGGTGAATCAGTTTGTAAGTCACCCCTGCAAGTTACTTGCATATGTTGTTCTATGCAGCTGTTTATGCAGGTGTATTAAGCTTTATCTATTTATTGTTGTATGATAAGCGTTGGGCTGTTGGGCACATCCTTGGTTTGCCTAGTTTTGATCATGTTAAATAAGTTTAAAGAGTCTTGTAGATCAAATCAGTGATTCTATTAATCTATAGTTTTAAAATGTAAAAAATATTAAATTAAAAAAACCAAATGCAACTTCTTTTGAAGCTTAAAAAAGAATAGAAATGTTAGTTACTAGGTTTCGAACCAGGGACCTGCTGGCTGTCTCCCAAGCTTCTCAACCGGCCGGTTCAACTAGGGGTAATCTGTAGTTAACCTTTCCTACAACAGATATCTTACTTAAATTGGTAATTAGAATTTGTCTCTATAATATGTTTGGTTATAATAGGAATTTGTAATTTTGTACCATAAACGTGTTTTCTGTAATTGTTTTTGTTAACGTTACAAATGTAATAAGGTATCATGCCAACAAATCTAAATAGCATGATATCACAGCGAAGCGCCACCATATAAACTCGTTGTATACCTTTTTACTTGAAGTTGCAATTTTTATTTCTCATTGCTTCTTATATTACAGTTAAAGAAAGTTGTGCATAATTGGTCACTTTTTAGCATGTTTCCGTCACTGCAGATATTTGAAATATTTTATAATCACATAAAACTATTTTAAGCACTTATGAATTAGGGCAACCATTCTCCATTGCAAACATTTAATTCACCAGAAAATGAGGCTTTTGGATAAATATGTTATTGTTTCAATCACAACTCATATCTGAAGGTTGGCGAAATATGTGCTTATTGTTTGGTGTCTAGGGTCGTTGGCTAATGGTTAGTCGACAGCCAAATAAGATACACAAGTCAGGTTTTTCCCACCGATTTAATTATTTTGAAAAATATTTTTGGGATACCATCATTATAAAAAGTAAGTATTGCTATATCTTATTAACTTTTGTGACTACTTATCCAGTTATCCTTTTAGCTCTAAGATAATATAACGCATGTTTTTTCCACTTATTCTCTCACTTTATCTAAGTCTTACTTTTTACACATTTTAATATCTTGTAAGATGAATGTCAAAAAACCAAAAATTATTACTTCTCGCATTTACTTGGGAAAAAGATTGATGTTTGACATTTCAGTAATTCAACATGGACTGCTTTCTCTGTTCGTATCGCAGAAGTGTTATCATGGCATAGGTAGGCTATTGCGCGTGGTTTTTCTTAGTTTTCAGAATTTGTGTGGCTATGTTTATGATATTGTTTTCATTTTCCTGCGATGTTAAAACCTCCTGCTATTAAAAGTGTCCATTTTGAGCACTATTGAATAGTACATGCATTAGTGAGTTAATGAATGGGGTGCCATGAATAACTGCCAAAGGACATGAAAATTTAAATTGGCAGGTGAAGAGGTAAATGAACTCTATAGATGTAGACATGTAGTAGAAAATTGGATTTTTATGTGTTTAAGCAACCCAAGTATCGTAACTTATAGTATAACACAATAACAAATCTGTCATTTTATCATGCTACATTGTTCACATTTTTTTAGAAAATGGGAATTTCTTTGTCAAATTTTTTGTTTACATATACATCGCATTTTTTATAAGTTTAAATGTTGGATTGCCTAAGATATTTTAGATGCTTTAAAGTATCTTACTATATGATGCAGATAACAGATTTTGTGTACGAAAGTATAGGCAACACTAGATGAATAATAGAACCTTTATTCAGATCTAAGCTGCAATAGTCAGCTTAGATTAATAGTATCCAAATGTTACAAGATTAGATTAATGTCAATGAGACAATAATCATATGAATGTAAAGACAAGACAAGATCAGTGAAATGATCTGAGAGAAGAGAAGAGAGTGATACAAAAGACTGCACACTCAAGTGTATGTAACCCTAGATTAAGGGATTTATTAAATAGGGGATTAAGTTACACTAAGACCCCTCTAACGGCTATAAATGACTCATCAGCAGAAATGAATAACGCTTCAGCAGAAACCAGCTTCTTGGAACTTTAAAGCTTTTATTCTTTGTCCATGAATAACCCCTGTAGAATCTCTGCAATGATCATAACTTGAAAGCCATTAGGAACTGATAGAATGATATGTTTGCCACAGATTATTACCCCAAATTCTAACATTCCCCCTTGATCTGATGAGCAAACATATCAAATAATATCAGTTTTTCACACAAAAATTTATGCTGGTAAACAGGGAGATTTTTAGTGAGAATGTCTGCAGTTTGGTTTGAAGAGCCAATCTTCTTAGCACTTATAACACCTCTTGCAATTTTCTCCCTGATGAAGTGAACATCAATTTCAAAGTGTTTTGATCTTTCATGAAAAACAGGGTTGACAGCAAGTTGTAAAGCAGATTTGTTGTCACAAAAAAGATTAACAGGGAGATTGATATCAACTTTTAGATCTTTTAGGATTTTTTGAATCCAAATGATTTCACAGGCAGCAGTAGACATAGATCTATACTCTGCTTCTGTGGAAGATTTTGAAAGAGTGTTTTGTTTTTTACTTTTCCATGAGATCAAACAATTATTGAAGAAAACACAATAACCTGTGACAGATTTTCTGGTTTTCTTGCATTTGGCCCAATCAGCATCACTATATCCTTCAAGATGATTTTCAGAGTTGCTGAAATTGTACCTTAGACCTTTTCCTGGAGCTCCTTTTAGATATCTCAGAACATTGAGGGCACATTCCAGATGAGATTTTAAGGGAGAATGCATATATTGTGCCAGACAATGAACTGAGTATGAGATGTCAGGTCTTGTATGGGTGAGATAGATAAGTTTCCCAAGTAACTTTTGATAACCAGTGATGTTGACAAGCAAGGGGTCATCAGCAGTGGGAATGTATGGAAGCACAGAGTTGGGTTCCATAGGAGTGGACACAGGTTTGCACCCAAGAAGACCAAATTCTTTGAGGAGTTCAAGACAGTATTTTCTTTGAGAAAGACAAATGTCATTCCCAGTTTTTAAAACCTCAATGCCAAGGAAATATTTTAGATTTCCCAAGTCTTTGATATGAAATTTGGATTTTAGAAACTCTTTAAAAAGATTTATCTCATCAATACAGTTTCCAGTAAGAACAATATCATCCACATAAACAAGCAGAGCAATAAACTTGTTATTATCTGTTTTGGTGAACAGGGAGTGATCATTAACAGATTGAACAAAGTTATTTTCTTTTAAAACACTGACAAGTTTTTCATTCCATTTCCTGGGAGCTTGTTTTAGGCCATATAGAGACTTGACAAGTTTACAGACTTTATTTTTATTGTTCTCATTACAGAACCCCTTGGGAATGGTCATATAGATATCCTCATCAAGATCTCCATACAAGAAAGCATTGTTAACATCAAGTTGAAAAAGAGGCCACTTGTTTTTTACAGCTAAGGCAATAAGACATCTAACAGTAGACATTTTCACAACAGGGGAAAAAGTTTCATCATAGTCTATTCCTTCCCTTTGGTTGTAGCCTTTAACAACTAATCTAGCCTTGTATCTATCAACTTCACCATTGGCTTTATATTTGATTTTAAAAATCCATTTGTAACCAATGGGAGTTCTATTAGGAGGTAGATCAGTTATATCCCAAGCATGGTTTTCATTTAGGGCCTCAATTTCAGAATTCATAGCATCTACCCAATTACTATCAAGGATAGCTTCTTCATAACAGGTAGGTTCAATACTTTTATTAAGACTAGAAGCAAAGCAATAGTTATCCTTGTTAAGATTAGAGTAATTAACAACTTTTTCAACCCCATATTTGACTTTTCCTTCAACAATAAAGTCATTTAGATTACTGGGCAACTTAGAAACTCTAGTTGACCTTCTAGCAGTAGTGGCTGGCAAGCCTCTTTCTTGTTCAGCAGAATCAGACGATGCATCAGCAGGATGTGATTCATGTGATATGTTGCCCTCAGGTTGTGTATTATCATCTATAGATGTTGCAACTGGTTCATCAATCCTAGTAGGATGACTTACCACTGTGCTATCATCATAGGATGTCACTCTCCCTTCATCATTGGGACTTGTTTGTGAGTTAAAGAAATTTTTGTGGTTTAAATCTTTAGGCACATAAGTTTTAACAAAAGGTTTTGACACAGAATTTTTCATTTTGAATGGAAACACAGTTTTATAAAATTTGACATCTCTAGAATAAAAGATATTTTTTGTTTCTAGGCTCAAAAGTTTATAACTTTTTTTTTCATTTGAGTAACCAATAAGAACACTTTTTTCAGACCTACTACCAAATTTGTCAGAGATGTTGAGAATAGTGGCATAGCATAAGCAGCCAAAGACTCTAAGGAGAGAGAGTGAAGGGTCATGCCCATACACAAAGAAGAAGGGGGACTTGCCAGACAGAACTGAAGAGGGCAACCTGTTTATGACATAGGCAGCAGTTAGAACACATTTAGGCCAAAGATATAGAGGTAATTCCCCCTGAAACATAAGGGATCTAGCAACATTAAGGAGATGCCTATGTTTCCTTTCTGCAATGCCATTTTGTTGTGGTGTATAAACACAAGAGGTTTGATGTAGAATTCCTTTTTCATGAAAGAATTGTTGAAGTTTATTATTAACAAATTCTGTCCCATTATCACTTCTAAAAACTTTGACATTGTGTTCAAATTGATTTGATAGCATATGAGTAAAGTTAACAATGGAAACATAAACATCATCCTTCCCTTTATGCATATAAACCCACACCGCCCTGGGATAGTCATCAACTATGGTTAAAAAATATTTATAACCATCTCTGCTAGTGATTTTATATGGTCCCCAAACATCAAGGTGAACAAGTTGACCAATTTTAGTGGATTTGTGTTCACTTAAAGGAAATGGTTCTCTGGTTTGTTTAGCTTTATTACAAGTATCACAGAGATGATCAGTTTCAGATGAACTATTAAATTTAAGAGTGGGTTTAAGTATGTGTAGGACTTGGTCAGAGGGATGTCCAAGTCTTTGATGCCAGAGATTCTTAGAGACATGACAAACAGATATGCAGTTGTTAGAAGTAATCTTACATGTAGAATCTATATCAAATATATATAATCCATTGTATTGTTTACCAATCCCCACAATCCTTTTTTTATGTAAATCCTGTATATAGCAATTAGATTCATTAAACCCAACAAACATCTTATTGTCTCTAGCAATCTTATGAACAAATAGTAAACTAACATTGTATTCAGGAACAACAAGAACATCAAAAAGAGTTAGGTCATTATTGGCCTTTAAATCACCAATTTTAGTAATTAAGGCCTGAGTACCATTGGGATGTCCAACAGTTAAGCCAAGATTTGAAATGTTAACAACATTGATTAAAATTTTTTCAGACACAGTCATGTGCTGATTTGCACCAGAATCAACAATCCAACCCAGACTGATGTTTCCAGATAAGGATTTAGTGTTGTTGTTAAAAAACTTGTTGAAGTTTACATTAAACTTGACACTGCCATTAAAGAAGGTTCCTGAAAAATTTTTACCTGCCAAGTTGGCATTAGCAGATGACACATTGTTGTCATTGAGGAGACTCATAAGTCTCGAGAGCTGTTCATTAGACAAGGAGACAGGAGCACTATTATCAGTGACACAATTGGTTTCAGCAGAAACATTGTTACTGCTGAAAGGTTTACCATTAAAATTTCTTTTAACATATCCAGCAGGATACCCAACAAGGTCATAACATCTATCAACAGTATGACCAGGTTTTTTGCAATTAGTACATTTGAGGTACATTTGTGGCCACACAAACATCTTGTCAACCCTACGAGAGGCCCATCAGTATTAAACTCCAAATAAATTTGAAAGAACAAATTCTATCTTGACTACGAGAATAACCCACAAACTTTGTAACATTTCTGAAAACAACCCTTATGACTACCAGTTACGTATAGCGTTAAGTTGCTCCACAGAAGTGCACTACATTCATGACACTTATCTGGTATCTCAAGTCTGAGGATAACTATTCATAATTTACTTATAACAATATCCACAAAGTAAATTATGTAGTTGGGATAAGTCCTATATTCAATTCATTGAATATCATCTGAAATTGGTATGCATTATCATCAATATACTTTCAAGTATATTCTACCATATCTCTCAGATTTGTCTTAGTTTAATGATATTCACATATCATTAATTGACAACGGACGATTTAGAATAAATAAATTTATTCACGGATTAAACATGCAAATATAGGATACAATATATTATAAAATCAAACATACCAAGTATTTGATTTATCATAATAATTGTTTAACATCCTTTATCCAAATACCAAATAGATCAATGCATGAAAATTCAAGTTGATGAATTATGCCTCAAGTAATGACAATCATACTTGTTGACAAGGCATAAATCAACCAACTTGATCTATCATAATTTTGAGAATACTTATTTCAAGAATTCAATTAGTGAAGTTCTTGTATGTGTGCATTCACCAATCCACATAAAAATTCATAAAATGTGTGACATCCTCTATCACCAATTTATGACAATTAAACTTTCAAACAATTTTAAGTTTAAAGTATTCTTATTCTTTAATGTATAATGCAACTGTGCTCTTAGATAAGCACAACTAGTTCACATGGCCATTAACAAGGATGAAATCCCACCATAAATAGTATTGAGTGTCATCTCAATTAAACCAGCATCATTGTATACAAACAACAATATGCTCATTAAAACTCCGTAAACTTTAATATCTTATTGTGCAATGTTTGATATCTTCCAAACTTTCAAGTTTGAAGCTGATGACAATTTGCACAACAATTGATATATTGTTCATCCAGAGAATCTAGGAGCAATTTCAGGCTAAGGATGTAATTCTATTAGAACATTCATTACACAAGTTATCTAATAACTTTTAGATAGATATCAATGTTGTCAAATCACTTCTTATTCAAGAATGATACAACAATTTTAATATACACAACATGATGAATCTAAAGGTCAAACTTAGATTTCATTCGTGTTCTATCTTGTCAAAAAAATATTTATCCATTTCCCAAATGATATATCATGTTTTATTAGAATCATTTATTTTACTGCACATGTTTATTGATAATAAACACATATATTCCAAGGTTATATGTTTTAATTCTTAAATCTTACAAGTGAAGTTTTATTCCAAATTAAGACTTAACATTTAACTTACAAGGAATGTTACTTCCTATATGTTATACAACATATAAGATTTAAACCCTTAACATAATACTCCCACTAGCTTTTAGGAATACTTAAAATTTATCTTATTTCAATTATAAATCAAAATTAGGATTTAATAATTAAACATAAGAATAATTTCATAGATGCATGCATTTATCCATTCATGAATTATTGCACTTCGTACACTTTCAAAGATTATATGAATTCAAAAAAACCTTTTGATTACTTACCGTCCTCGCTCAAGTAATTTTTCAAGAAAGAGTTTTGATATTCCATTGTCATATTTCATATTAATGAAAACAAGTATGACAATTATCATCTTTATATATTTAATGTGTCTTAGGAAAGAATATTCAATCACAATTAATTGCTTAAGTATGATTAATAATCTTGTCATAAAACATGCATTAAATATGTGTTCAAATTTTGTCCATATGATTTCTACATAGAAATTCAAACCACTAGGGTTTTTCATCTCTTTGAAGAACTCATTTCCATTCTCTAGTCTAACTATTAAGATAAACCAAATTTCCAAAATTGATTATCTTTATGGACAGCATCTTTAACCTTCATAGTATGAGTAATTTACCCAATTCAATATTTGGTAATCCATCATAATGGTTATCAGGTTTACTATAATCCTGTTACTCATGTTCTTCTCAGCATATAAATCAAATATCTGAGATATCTTTGCAGATCTATGAATGAAAATTCCATAATCATGAGGTCTATCATTTACATGTCTAACCTCATCATGATATCTACTAGTGTATTTTAGAAGATTATGTATCTTGTAATTTTATCTTTCAAGATAAAAAAAACTCCCACTTGCCTTTTGTAATATATATAGACTATCTATATATACTTAACAATTACAGCAAAACTACATTGTTCTCTTTTTGGGACATTACAAATACACATTAATAATTCCTGACTTTTGTTTGTTAATAACCTATTCATAAGTAGTTTAACAAAATTTCAGAATCTTCAAATTTTAAAACTTAATGTGATTCATCACAACCATAATAAAATGGTGTTTTATTAATCTTCTAGGTTGGAGTCATATTGAGTATAGTCAATCCATACTCAATTTCTAACCTTGTTACTTTTTAAGAAAGAAGTTATGGTTATCTTGAATCAAACAAATCAATTAGAGTTTGATTCTCCTAACTGAACATACCATCAACTTGTGATATTCATTAGAATTAATATTGTAAGACAATCTAACAATATATAAGATAAACATATTTCTTTTGGCTTACCTATTTACCAACTAAGTCAACTTAATGGTATAATATACTTTTCAAGCCAATTACATGCTTTATAACACAAGTACTTTTTTGACCAAGTCACTTCATATCCATGTCTCGTCAAGAAAACATAAATTTGTTATAATCCTATTTAACGTTATAAATCATTGATCAACTCAATAACTTCTTGTATATGTCTTAATTAAAAAACATAACAAGTTAACGCCTTACTTTATTATAAGTCTTAAAAGACTTTATGTTTATGTCTTTACCATGAATCATAAACATGTTTAACTAAAGTAATTATGAACACAACTCTTGGTTTCAATTATAATTTCAAGTTAATTTATTTACTTCACAATAATGTAGGAGTACATTATTTATTCATTTATTTATGTCATTTAAAAAATTCATAAATATTCAAATTAAAGTAGTATTAGATTACTTCATTTATTTATGTCATTCTAATAATACATAAATATTTAATTTGAAGTAGTCTTATATCTATCATCTTGACACATATTCTAAATACTTGTCTAATTTTAGAAACTGCAAATATGTCCATGCAAGGTCTGACTTCACATGGAGATTTACTTTGTTGTTACAATCTCGCCAAGTTCTCACATGACGTAAATTGCAACACCAAGTGTTTCTTAAATTAGATATGTACAAGTCATATTAGAACGTTAGTCTCTTACCTTGCAGTAAAGAGAGTCCGTTAACTCATATACCTATATGTTGTACCTTGCACACAATATAGATTTCTCCCACTTGTGCATGGAACAACATCATGTAGCAGATAAACAACACGACATATGTTTATTTATGTGACTAATATGATTGTGTCATTGATATTAGCATAACTAGTAGATGTAGAACCACTTCATTGTCTAATAAGGAAATTTACATGACTATCCTTGAAAACATAAGTGTCTACAAGTAGAAAGTAATTATCTTAAGACATTCTAGAGATAATCTGGGTTACTACCAATATGACAAAGCTTGTAACTCCCACTGAATTAGAGATCATTACATTAATTCCCTATTCAGTAATAAGAACACAACACTCCCACTGGATTTGACAACATTGAAAGTGTTTCATTAACCAGTGAAAGAAAATAGTGTTCTATTTACTTCCTTACACTTTTGAGAAAGTCCATACATAACAATTACTTATGTACTAAAAGAGTGTATTCTACTATGTAGATGATGAATTATTCATCAATGCTATTAACTTGAAATAATTGGGCATGCAATTTCTTTCTTAATAGTTCTACTATTCCAACAATTGTAAGTAGTACTTTTAAATGGTAAAAACAAAACTACTATATAAAATATGCTAGTTTGTCTTTTACCAATTATACAGTAATTAGCCTAGCTTCTAATTTAATAACTCAGAAAATATGCAATTTTCTTAACTATTAAAAATGCTTACGAGTTATGAATTTAGAATTTTAGACAATTCTAATTGTCCTATCATACCTTTCTTCATTCATGAAAAGGAATATGATTGAATCTCACTCTTTCTTATGAAAAGAGGAATAGATTTATTCTTTTAGCAAAGTTGACTCTACCAAAAACCCTTACAGGTGTAGATCAATTTACCAATACAGGAATAACCTACGTTTACGGTTTAATGTTGCATTAATACATTTAAAGAATTTTCAAAATTCAAGTATTAGTAGTTTCGATAATATAACTTTTCAAGAAAATAAAATACCCAAGGTAATATTTATATAACCATAGAATTTTCTCGAAAACTAGGATCCAAATTATCGTAGTTCCATTACATAAGTTGATCTGCTAGTAACGAAAACACATAATAAGGTAATCTGTCGAACAATAATTGACAAACAATTTTCAATTCCTAGATCATTATGGGACTTATATTTTCCAACGCTATTTCAAATATAAACATGTTTCATCCCATCTTATGCCATTGAGTCCAAGTCTCACTTCCTACTCAACTTAAGTGTCTAACTTAAAGAACTGCAAATATGTCCAAGTAAGGTCTCACTTTACATAGAGATTTACCTCTCCATCACAATCTAGCCAAGTACTCTCATGACATAAATTGCAACTTCAAGTGTTCATTTTAATTAGATGGCATATAACTTAATTTATAAAGGGTACTAGTTTTGATTTTATGTGGTCAAATCAAATATGTACAAAGATGTCATGCATTCATCTTGTAGCTTAAATTTAATAAAAAACTTTTTATTACCAATTCATAAAGATCAAATTCTCAAAGTTTTGATTGAGGTATTGGGTTCACCAATCAAAGAATTTAGTGTTAATTATCATCCATTATACCGTACTTTTGCATAAGTGTAAACACTTAGTGTTTCGGGTAATTACCACCGAAGTGGCGCATGGAATTAAAACTAATTCGCCCTTAAGATGAGTTTGCACATATTATGGCTTACTAAGTAGCTCCATTCGAACTTACAGGGGGCAGAGGACCAGGTAAGCGCAAAGCATAACCTAAGACATCCTTTCAGTGTGACTGTGCGCACTTCTTTATTAACCCCTTTATATTTCATTCTAGTGGGTGAGCCGTTCAGTCATTTGTACCAAAGTCACCAATCAATTAAACTATTGAAAACTTAACTCTTCCAAAACAAATCAAATCTCGCCATTGTTTAGTCCGTATTATTTTTCTATTCAAAATTACCCTTTGCTTAAAACTGTCGCACATAAAAAACAAACAAGTAATACCAATAAAAAATAAACTACTAAAAAACAATGGGCACATAATAAACAATTTATACGTGTAAACAAGTAGCCACATGCAACTTATTCGATAAAACCCTATTAATAATCAATGTCTAGGTTAAATTAATGTATATATTAATTAGGGCTTTCACTCCAACGATAGAAAGTGAGCCACATACATCGATGAATCGATTGCGTAAACCCATAATTAAAATATACCAATTAGCACATAATTGATTCATTAATATATATAATTGGAGTCTTCCCCAATTCAAGATTTATCGTAAATAAATATTCTTAACAATTAAACAATATCAAAGTAACTTATCCATGACTAACATGCATGTATAGTCATTGATATATCATAACAATTATACAAATAGTCACAAGATCGCATATAAAAAATTCCATGACACATAACAAATTATTCATGAATTAATCACGTAACTAATATATTAATTCTAGGTTTTTATAAAGTTAGCAAACAATTTTCAAAACCCTAAAAAATTTTATGTATGTGTCGACCAAAAAAATAGGGGTACGCCCTAATAACAAAAAAAATCGACCAAACAAAAATTAAACATAAACCCTAGATTAACATATCAAACAACATACAATTATTTGTTTTATTATGCGTTTATGTAATTAATTACTCATTAAAACCAATGACTCTGATACCACTGTTGGAATTATATAACATGACAATCATAAATATAAACAATAAACATCAAGTACACATGCGGAAGCGTATAGGAAAGATTAACGAATAATTAATTAACATAAGAGGAATATGCGTACCTTACTTGATTATAGCCGAACAAGAATCAAATCCACAAAACTAGCAATTGGATGAACCCTAATTAGGGTTTATAGGATTATGTGAATTACCCCTTACCGTTTTATAATTCAATCCAAGAATACTAACAATAATTTGTTAGTACCACGTTCTTGTACACACGTACTAAACCGAATTAAAGTAATGCTAGTTTTATCAAACCAAATAACTTGTTGTGGAAAAAGGTTGAGGATCGATCTCTTTGTTAGGGTGTCGACCGGTTTTGAGAGCAAACACACACAAAACAGTTTTAGGTTTAGCTTAATGAATACAAGAGATGCAAAATACAAGACCCTTAGCCTTGTATATATACTAAACTAAACTTGGTGGACAAGTTAGAGTTTAATATGGGTTGGGTTTGGGTTCCCTATGGCCGATCGGTTCTAAGCCTCACCAAGGGGACCTGGAACCTTCCCAAACTTTGCATTCTAGTCCTTTTTCAAATACATTTAACGCTCGTTAATCCATTACATTAATTACTTAACGTCCGTTAGTTATTTCGTTTAATAAATAAATAAATACAATGTTTATATTTAATTATTTAACTTTAATTCTCATACGTAAAGTGTGCAATCCCGTGGTCTCGAGTTCGATCCTAACTCACGTCTACTAATTTATATCCATAAAACTAACAAGGATTTGCTACTATTGTCTAATTTATAGGGCAAGAAAGCAACTCTAGACTTTTTAAAGGAGTCCACAGAAGTTGATGCGTTTTCCCTCAACTATAATTAAGACTAAAGAAGTAAAGTAAAGTAACTCCAAATAGAGTCTTCCACGGGTTATGGGTCACATACCGTCTTCCACGGTGTATGGGGAAGGTTAAGACGTGAACAACCATACCCCTACCTAAGGTAGAGAGGCTGCTTCCGGTTCTACCAAAGGTAGAAAATGACCTCCGGCCTTACAAGGGGTGATGATCGAACCCTTGACCTCTGTTTCCAGAGGCAAGGGTGTTAACCACTTGATCCAACCTTGCTCTTTAACTATAATTAAGACTACTCAACTCAAAACATAATCTTCTTCCTATTTTTTTATTATTATAAAATCTCTAGTTTTTCTTATATTTTGTAGCATAGGAGTAGTAGTAGTAGTGTAATTTAGTTTTTGTGCTTTTTATGTTTAAGTTTTTATTCAAGTTCTTGCTTTCAAATCTTCTTTTTAATATATGTTTTGCACTTTATTTTTATAAATCTTTAAATCTCAAGTTCATGTTTTTGTATAACTTTTCAAGCTCTAAAAACCCTCATCTTTAGCCTCTTTTCATTTAGTTATAAAAGCTGTAGTTTTTATCTAGTTTTTATTTGCTAAAAAAATAAAATAAGTACAAAAAAGTTCGTATTTTATTTTCATCAATTTCTAGCAAGTATTCACTTCAGCTTATAAATTTTACAATTTTTTTTTTAAAATATTATGTTTTCGTATGTTTTAGTGTTTTTATTTTATAAAATTGTCTTTTTCTTACAAAAATTACGTTTTTATATTTTCCGTTAAGTTAGATTAAATTTTGTAGAATTTTCAGATTTCATTTAGTATTTTTAAAGCAGTTTTAGTTATGAAATCATTAAAAGTGTTTTTGTCAGTTTAATTATTCTGTTTTTATTATTAAAATTTAGTTCTTATAAAGTTTTAGTTCTGATAAAATTTCCATGTTATTTTGAATTTTTCAAAATTTTTTTCTTCTTAAACTAGCTAATGGTTCATGGCTGCACCATGTGGTAAATCGCACATACATTGCATGACCGTTACCAACCTGATGAACAATAAATTATTGAATTTTTGTTTGAAACAACTTTCTCCACTCTCAACTTGTGCCGTGCGTATCGCGCGGTTTATAAGAGTGAATTCAACGGACCCAAATGGATTCCTTTCTAGTTATTATACTCCAAACATGTGTGTTAGTAGCGCCATGTTCCAAACCTTAAGGCTACGAAGACCAAGACCTCCTTCCCACTTAGGTAAGCAAACAATATCCCATGCCACCTTGGACTTGTTTATCTTGTAATGGCGATTGTTACAGAAATAATCAAACGAATGATATTGTGTTGAGTAGTTGCAGGCTCTCTTAGTGGGACAAACGGTGTAGATGTGTCAACTGACAATGTAAGGTGGTAGTTGACTCCTTCTTGATCCGCTGTTAAATGACGGAAAAGAGCAACCGAAAGTACCGCCATAATGGCAATTGTTACGGAAAATATCAAACAAGTAATGTTGTCTTGAGTAGTTGCAGGTTCTTTTAGGGACACAAAGGGTAGACGTGTCAACCGAGAGTGTAAGGTTGACAGTTTTATTTGGGTCCGCGTTGTTAAGTTAGAGTTGGTAGGTGGTTTAAGATGTTTGGACAAAGCGAGCGAATGTGATATTATGTGGTGCGTACATCTCGAGCTTACTTTGATTAGGAGGCGAGGGTCACGACGAAGTTGTGACTCTATGATGAGAAGAGTTGTGATGATGATGATGATTGTGGAAGACGACAACATGATGATATGGAAGGTTTTAAAGAAAAACGACAACAAATTTAAATGATAATAATGGGTGAATGAGGAAAAAGAGAGTTGTTGGTTATATAGGCGATGCTCCCACAATTCCGAGGTGTCTCCCAGTTAGTGGCAACATTCAAAAACAGGACAGATGGTGGAATTGGATTGGCCAACCGTGAGTGGTTTCTCAATTTCTGCAATCATATTTTCATATTTTCTAAGTATGCCTTTTTGTTAAAAGATAGGCCTATCTATTAACAAAAGGCCCAGTTAGAAGACATGAAAATACGATTGCAGAAAATGGAGCACCCACTAACGGCTGGCCAATCCAATTCCACCATCTGTCTATTTTTTGAAATGTTGCCACCACCTGAGACAGCCGGTATTTGTGGAGCATCTCCTATATAACCAATAGTAGTCATTTTTCCTCATTCACCACCAATCATTTGTATTTTGTTGTCACCTAGCCTTCCATATCACCATGTCTTCTTCAACCACAATCCTTATCATCATCGCAATTGTTCTCATCACAACTTCGTCCCGACCCTTACCTAGCTCATGATGAAAGTAAGCTTGAAATTTTCCAACCACAAAATTTCACGTTTGTCCGCTTTATCCAAACATCTGAAACCACCTACCAACTCCAACTTAACAATGCGGACCCAAATAAAACTGTCAACCTTACACTCTCGGTTGACACGTCTACACCCTTTGTCTCCCTAAAAGAACATGCAACTACTCAAGACAACATTATTGGTTTGATATTTTTTGTAACAATCGCCATTATGGCGGTAGTTTCGGTCGCTCTTTTCTGTCATTTAACAGCGGATCAAGAAGGAGTCAACTAGGATTAAGATGTCACCGTTAGTTTTAGATGTTATGGTTACATTTTGATAGTATGGTTAAGTTTCAGTACTAGCTAGTATTTTGCTTTCTATTTTAGTGTTTCAACAAGTATGTTATGTTTTATGAAAAAAAGTTACTATCTTTCCTATCAATGGTATGTTTTTGATGTTTATAAATGTTTGTGTTTCATGTTTACGGCTAAAGATTATTTACAAAGTATTAAATTTGTTGTTGTATTTTACCACAGTGTTAATTATGTACGGTTGTTACTGGTTTTTCGCCATGATATGAAGGTCACTCTTCCGGTTTTAAGTATAAAAGAGGGACAACTTCCATATTTGTTAGCATAAGTTACGCACACGCACTATTCAACGTTAAAACGGCAACTCATGTTATCTATTTCTTAAAATGTAATGGGAGCAATCTTATGTTTACTAAAAAAGAATCAACATTGTACCACCCATAGCCATCACTACTTAATCACAAATACAATTCAATATATGAATGGTGAAAACGACAAGCTTGATAATTCTTTATCAAGAAATGTAAAATTGGTAAGATCTACATCCATCGTTAGTTGGATATTTCATATGTTTCCCTCTGTTTTTCATAATTTTTTTTAATGGTTAATGTGGTGATCAACTTTACAGTTGGAATGTTGCACTGCCCTCAAATATCCTGTAATACAATTTTAATTTGGTAGACTCTTCGACTTTAACCATGTCCGTATATATACGCATGATATAAATGAATCACAAGATGAGAGCATTAGCGTGACTAGACGGAGGTTTTATCGGCTAGAAATAACATAAAACGGAAGCAGGGAACCCACTGATAAAAAAGTGAACATTATTCCTATAGTTTGGATATATAAGTCTATGTTGCCAAATGATTCACTAATTATGCACAAGTTCCATGTGCACAAACTTCCACCAAACAAAAAGATACCAGATTCTAAAGAGCACTGGTTTCATTCTAAGAAGGGTCTACGTTTACATATATAAGAATCTCAATCAGCTACTTAACTCGAGTTATCAAGAGTGTAAACGACAATAAATCAATGCGCTTGTTTAGTTAACAAATGAACAGATTCGGAATTGAGAACAACAGATTAGGTCATGAGCTAGAAAAGCAGTCATTTTTGTTATGACGGTAACACATAGATAATTTAGTATTTAGGGATGTTTAAAGAGGGTGTCTTGTGTGATCACTACAACAAATTGGTCATTTGTACACGCTTTTTTCTTCACACTTAATCAACCGTGAACTTTATTTTTAGGATATTCACACTCATAAGTGTGTAAAAATTCTTTTCACTGATAAGTGTGATAAATATGAACTGTCAAAAAAAACTTCACACATTTAGTTGTGAAAACAAAAGCTCACGCTTATAAATGTGAACTAATATAACTATATTATTTTAACACTTTTTAATGTGAAGAACAATGAAAAACCTCACACTTTTAAGTGTGAAGTAACCAAATATTTTTTGTCACACTTAAAGATGTGAAAAGATGTAAAATTACTATTATCAAAAAAAACCTCACACTTATACTAAGTGTGATGATTCTTTGTGTATAAAAAAGGCCAATAAATTAAAAAAAGAAAAAAGAAAAAAAAGCTTTTATCCATCAGTAACCAATTCCATATAAAAAAGCTTTTATCCATCACTTAAACAATTCATTCAATTCCATCAGTAACCAATTCCATCAATTCGTTGAATTTTAAGGCGGATATCAGTAACCATGGCGGATCCACATCAGTCTCGAATTCCGTCAATTCGTTAGGGTTTCGATCAAGTTAGGTGAATATAAGCTCGTTTGAAGCTCGTTTGATTGATTTGACGGTTAGGTGATTTGAAACTCGTTAGGATTCCATCAATTCAAACTTCAATCAATCAATTGATCCAAAAAAACTATGATTCAATCTATAAACCCTAACTTTCATCAATTCGATCTGAAGAAACTTATATTGTGCTAGGTGCTATGTGATTCAGTTTATCCAGTTGATAAATTTACATTTTTCACTCTAAGGTAAGTGTGATTTTGATTTCAATGTTGCAGATTGTTATGCGATTGTGATTAGATGTTGATTGCGGTTATAAGTGTGTGTGTGTTACTATTAATTTTGTGTAATTAATTTTGTCGTGCTTAGATGTTGTGATTATAATTAATTGAGATATTGATTGTTGTTATGAGTTAGTTATTTGTTAGATTATATACATATAGTGTTCGAATTTGTGTATGAGTATGTTTAATGTCGGTTTTTCGGTTTATGAATGAACTTGATCTATGAGTTTTAGTGTGAATTCGAGTTGGAGGATGGAGATATGACATTTAGATTATGTTTTCTGTGATTTGATCGGTTTTTGTTGAGCGAGTGTTAGTTTAGTAGAGATTAGTTGTTATATTGATTTGATGTTGGGATAATTAGAATCGATTGTTGTTTTGGAATTTTGTTAGTTTGAAGTAGTTTTCCAAATGAGAATTGAACTTGATCTGTAAGTTTAGGTGGAATTTTGAGGTGAAGGACGCTATAGAAGTGTTTATGGTGATTTGTTGATTATAGGAATATTATTTTTACTTTCGTGTTGGAGATATCAGATAAGATTGATGAGAAACATACATTGCCAAAATTAGATAATGTGGTTGATGTAGTATGTAATGACAGCAAGCTAACCGATTTATATGCGCTTTGATGGAAATGACAACGGGAATTGATAAAGTTAGAGAAATAAAATCACTAAGAGATCTAATACACGATACGGAGTTTCTAGATTGGAGTAGTGATGAATTTGGCTAGTTTAAGAATCTAAATGCTTTACAGAGGACCCTGCTAGATACCTTCCTAATACTTAGATTTTTGATAGATTGGTATGTTCTTGAACTTTAAGATCATCCTTCTCGTAGAATTTATCAGAGCTCTTTAAGCCTATATAGAAATTGCTTTGCTTTAACAAAATTCAGGCTAAATGCTTAAACATAAGTAATTTGATTTGAAAGTACTTTAGTTCGTTAATTTAACAACCATTTTGTTCACTAGTCTGATGATTATTATGTATATAACCTTGTGCACGGGTGAATACACTGCATATTTAAATTATGTAAAAGCCTGGTACTACAAGCCTTAGTAGTTATACAAAAACAGAACGATGTTGGGATGGTGTATTATAGTCAGAATCAGTTCATCAAAGGTAGACATTAGCTAATAAACTGAATGAGGTTAGCATGTACCCGTATATTGTCATTAATGGAGGCCATGTGAGCTCTATATGCCTTTGTTAGTATCATGTAAAACCAATTGCCTTTTAAATCTCACTATTAACAATGAGGCAAACAGTGGCTTGTTTTTGTAAGGAATAAAATATGGCATGGTCAATTATAATTTATTTTTAAAAAAATGACAATTATGTATATTGATATTGTGACATATGCCAGAGTAGATTTATGTTTGTTACTATTATGTAGGTTGGATTTGTTGGAGACGATGCACCAAGAGCAGTTTCCCCAATTATGTTGGGCACCCTCGTCACAATTATGTTGGGCACCAAGAGCAGTTTCCCCAAGTAATTTATTAAGTTACATAAAATTCTTTGGTATGATCTTGCAGGTGGTGAGGGCTTTGAGTTTCTTATAGGAGGGGACGCATTCTTATCAAGATAAATGGAAAGCTGTTAGAATGCATGGTGGTACGCTCCAGGTTTGTGATTTTCCCCTTTGTTCTTTTAGTTTTATCTGCAACTTATCGAGCTTGTCGTAGTTAGGTGATTTTAAATACTTCTAGAAATGAGCAATGTTTTATTTTGAAGCCTTCAAGATGAATATTATTTGTTATGATATCTACCAAGCAACTCGTCTGGAAAATATGTTACAGGCATGTATTACTCCGTCTTGTACATAGATTAATCTACATCTGTTATCATTTCAGGACTAATAGCTCTCACTTGAACTCGCTATGCAGGGCAACTGATGCACTATGGCATATTTACCGTCTCGGTACTTTTATACTTTATTTTTTATATATATTTTCTTTCTACTGATAAGTTGCATTATATCACTATTATTTGGGAATCTGAAAACGTGTTTATTGAATTCAGATAACTGAGATCCTAAAGAAAGAATCGGTTCAGAAGCCAGGTTCAGAACACCTCGAGCTTTTTTTTTTATACGTGTCATGTCGATATGTGTATTTAGTGATATTGTGTTGATATTATTAGCGACGTGCTTGTATTGATTGCATCAAAGAAAATGGAAGTTATTTTATGTTTCTATTATTACATTACAGTATTTTAAGTTTGTTCATGTCGAGTTTTGTATGTTGTCACTAATATAATTTGTGACGAAGCTATAGCGACGACTAGTGGCGACTCTAACTTTTGTCACTAAACAACTTAGTGATGACTTATTGACTGTTAGTGACAAAATCTTGTTGTCACTAAAGGATTTTTTTTAGTGGAATTATTTCAAAATCCTCACACTTAAAAATGCGAAGAATTAAAAGCTCACACTTAAAAGTGTGAAGATTTGTTTTATAATCATCACACTTAAAGTGTGAATAATTAAAAGCTCACACTTAAAAGTGTGAAAATTTGTTTTATAATCATCACACTTTAAAGTGTGAAGAATTGTTTTAAAATCATCACACTTAAAAGTGTGAACTTTTTATAAATCTTCACATTTAAAAGTGTGAAATTATTTGCTACACACATATGGTTCACACACAAGCTAAGTGTGAACTTTTTAACTTCACACACTTTAAAGAGTGATAACATGCTTTAAAAAGTGTGAAAAACTAGCTATTTTGTTGTAGTGGATGTTTAGATAGTGGAGGGGCTGTTTTGCAGAATATGAAACCCTAATTTTGGGCCAAATATGTAAAATGAGTATCTATAAAAACCTACTCACCCACCTCAAAAATTTCATTCTTCCTTATAAAGTCACTAAGCTTTTTTTTTTTTTTTTTTTTTTTTTTTTTTTTTTTTTTGGTAAGGGAGTAGGATTAAAATAATTCAATTTTGATGCCTTGTATGTTTTAAGTTTTATAAAAGTTCTTCTTTCTAATTTTTTTTTAATGTCTTGCATTTTATTTTTATAAATCTTTAAATCTTATGTTAACTTTTTCTCTAACTTTTTTAAGCTCTAAAATTTCTTATCTTTACCCTCTTGTCATTTACTTATAAAAGTTGACGTTTTTATCTAGTTTTTATTTGCTAAAAAATACAAAAAGGTTCGTATTTTATTTTCATCAATTTCTAGAAAATATTTATTCAGCATATAAATTTTACAAATTTTAGTTTTGTTTTTTAGTATTCTATAAACTTTAAAACATGCCATTGACAGGAAAGATAGTAACTTTTTCGCATAAAACATAACATTGGTGAAACTCTAAATAAAAAGCAAATTAAGATTTTGTGGTGCATACATCTCGAAATAAAAAGCAAATTAAGATTTTGAAAAAGCGAGCGAATGTAAGATTTTGTGGTGCATACATCTCGAGCTAACTTTGATGAGGAGGAGAGGGTCAGGACGGCGTTGTTGCTCCTATGATGAGAAGAGTTGTGATGATGATGATGATTGTGGAAGACGACGACATGATGATATTGGAGGTTTTAAAGAAAAACGACAACAAATTGAAATAATAATGATGGGTGAAAGAGGCAAAAAGACGGTTGTTGGTTATATAGGCGATGCTCTCACAATTCCCATGTGTCTCCCAGTGAGTGGCAACTTTCAAGAAAATGACAAATGGTGGAATTGGATCGGCCAGCTACTAATGAACACTAGAGTTGAGATCCCTTGCAAAGTGAAAAAAACTAAAAAGGCTAGAAAGCCTATCATTGATTGCCATGTGTCCTCCACCCACTCCCTCCTTTTTTCTTATTAAATTTGGTTAGAGGGGTATTTTTGTCATTTAACCCGTTTTTCATATTCCACCCCAAATTTCAAACGCAAATAACTTTCAAACGACAAACTTTTACGAAAAACCGATTTCACCATAATTTTTAAAATTCGATTCTCTTTAATTTGGTATAAATCTTGATAAATATTTCAAACTTTTTTTTTTACATATCAAATGGTTCTTGATTTTCTTGATTTTTTTGGCATTTTCGGCCCTATTTTTTACGCTCATAAATGTCGAATCTTGAAAAACTTAAAGCATGAAAGTTATAGATTTTTGTTCACTCTTTACCCAGAAATTTAAATCACTCAAATTCGATGTCATATGGGTAAGATATCGCACGTTAAAGATGGTGTTTTACTCACATTTGTTGCATACAAGGTGTTTGATGAAATGTCTAGCTTAGATTTTTAGTGTTAAAGTTGAGCTTAATGCACTAATTTTTGTCCCACAACGCATCATTAATCATTTTTTCAATGTAAGATTCAAAAAGTGACGTTTTTAATAGTTAATGTTTTTAACTATTAAAACTGATGAACCAAATCAAACTGTTAAAAAAAAAGCATAAAAGCAAAACTGATGAACCTAACTAAACTGATGAACCAAACGAATAACTGATGAACCAAACCAAAACTGAAACTATGATTGATGAACTAAACCAAACTGATGAACCAAACCAATAACTGATGAACCAAACCAAAACTGAAACTATGATCGATGAACCAAACCAAACTGATGAACTAAACCAAAAACTAATGAACCAAAACCAAAACTGATGAACCAAACCAAAACTGATGAACCAAACCAAAACAGAAACTATGATTCATGAACCAAAACCAAAACTGATGAACCAAACCAAAACTAAAACTATGATTCATGAACCAAACCAAAAACTGATGAACCAAACTAAAACTGAAACTGTGATTGATGAACCAAAATAAACTGATGAACAAAACAAAACAAACACCAACATGTTAAGCTGAAACTATGATTGATGAACCAAAATAAACTGATGAACTATGTTTGATTTGGTTCATCACTTTTGGTTTGGTTCATCAGTTTGGTTTGGTTCATCAGTTTTGATTTGATTCATCGGTTCATCAGATTGATGAACCAAGATTAACTGATGAACAAAACGTGCATTTTTATTTTATATTAACGACTAAAAAAACATCACTTTTTGAATCTTACATTAATAAAATGATTAATGATGCGTTGTGGTACAAAATTTAGAGCATTTAACACAATTTTAACACTAAAAATCTAAGCTAGACATTTTATCAAACACATTGTGTGCAACAAATATGACTAAAACGCCATTTTTAACGTGCGATATCTCACTTATTTCATATCGGATTTGAGTGATTCAAAAACTTGTGTAAAGAGTGAACTAAAATCTACAACTTTCGTGTTTTAAATTTTGCGTAAATCAACCATTAAATTAGATAAAAGTAGGGTCGAATATGCCGAAAATTTCAAGAAAATCATAACCCACTTGAAATCTTAAAAAAAAAAATTCGATTTATATATCAAGATTTATACCAAATTAAAGAGAATCGAATTTTAAAAATTATGGTGAAATCGGTTTTTCGTAAAAGTTTGTCGTTTGAAAGTTATTTGCGTTTGAAATTTGAGGTGAAATTAAAAAAACGGGTCAAATGACCAATATACCCCTAGACGAAATTAGTAAAATAAAAAGGAGGGAGGAAGTTGGTGGACAGGTGTCAAGTTATAAGTGGCTTTTTAGACTTTGCAAATTTCCCCTCTTTTTAATAGATCCGCTCTCATGAACACTATGGTAAAATCTTCAATACGATAACAAATTTAATACTTTGTAATTAGCAGCAAACATTAAACACAAACATTTATAAACATTAAAAACATCCCATTGATAGGAAAGATGGTAACTTTTTTGCATAAAAGATAACATACTGGTCGAAACACTAAATAGAAAGCAAAATACTAGCTAGCACTTAAACTTAACCATGCTTTTAAAGTGTAACCATAACATCTAAAACTAACGGTGACATCTTAATCCTAGTTGACTCCTTCTTGATCCGCTGTTAAATGACGAAAAAGAACGACCAAAACTACTGCCATAATGGCGATTGTTACGGAAAATATCAAAGCAATAACGTTGTCTTGAATAGTTGCAGGTTCTTTTAGGGGGACAGGGTGTAGACGTGTCAACCGAGAGTGTAAGGTTGACAGTTTTATTTGGGCCCGCGTTGTTAATTTGGAGTTGGTAGGCGGTTTTAGATGTTTGGATAAAGCGGGAAAACGTGAAATTTTGTGGTGCGAACATCTCAAGCTTACTTTCATCATGAGGTAAGGGTCGGGACGAAGTTGTAATGAGAAGAGTTGCGATGATGATGAGGATTGTGGTTGAGGAAGACATGGTGATATGGAAGGCCAGGTGACAACAAAATACAAATGATGGGTGGTGAATGAGGAAAAACGTCTACTATTGGTTATATAGGATCTCCAACTTAACAACACGGACCCAAATAAAACTGTCAACCTTACACTCTCGGTTGACACGTCTAGACCCTTTGTCCCCCTAAAAGAACACAACTACTCAAGACAACATCATTGCTTTGATATTTTCCGTAACAATCGCCATTATGGCGGTAGTTTTGGTCGCTCTTTTATGTCCTTTAACAATGGATCAAGAAGGAGTCAACTAATTTTAAGATGTCACCGTTACTTTTAGATGTTATGGTTACACTTTGATAGTATGGTTAAGTTTGAGTTCTAGCTAGTATTTTGCTTTCTATTTAGTGTTTCAACCGGTACGTTATGTTTTATGCAAAAAAGTTACCATATTTCCTATCAATGGGATGTTTTTGATGTTTATAAATGTTTGTGTTTCATGTTTGCGGCTAAAGATTACTAACAAAGTGTTGGAATTATATAACATGACTAATCATAAATATAAACAATAAACATCAAAGTAAGTGCGGAAGCGTATAGGAACATATAATGAATAATTAATTAACTAAAGAATAAAGTATGCGTACCTTTCTTGATTCTATCCGAACAAGAATCAAATCCACAAACTAGCAATTGGGATGAACCCTAATTAGGGTTTATAGGATTATAAGAATTACCCCTTACCGTTTTGTAATTCAATCCAAGATAATAACAAAAGTATGTTATTACTATGTTCATGTACACACGTACTAAACCGAATTAAAGTAATGCTAGTTTTTATCAAACAAATAACTTAGTGTGGAAAAGGTTTGAAGATCGACATCCTAAAGTGATGTACGATCGGTTTAAGAACAAAACACACACAAAACAATTTTAGGGTTTAGCTAATGAGCACAAGAGATCTAGAAAAATAAAACCCCAAGCCTTGTTTATATACCCAAGCAAACTTGGTGAACAAGTTGGTTTTTCTTTCCTTATTTTGTCCCTATGGCCGATCGGTTTGGAGTCCCTCAAAGGGATTCCGGAACCTTCCCAACTTTTGCAATTAGATCCTTTTCCATAAACATTTAACGACCGTTAGTCCATTACATTAATTACTTAACGTTCGTTAGTTACTTCGTTTAATAAATAAATAAATACAACATTTATATTTAATTATTAACTTTAAATTCTCATACGTAAAGTGTGCAATCCCATAGTCTCGAGTTCGATCCTAACTCACGTCTACTAATTTATATCCATAAAACCAACAGCTCCCACTTGGATATATCTTAATAGAGTGATCACATTCGGTTAGCGTCTAGCAACACTTCGATGCCTCTAGTACAACTCGAGCAAGGCTCCTGGAAAACCTTTTAATGATTTCTCATTATTATTATCCTTTTGTTTCTAATACCATGTTAAATAAAGATATGGAATTAAGTCATTCTTTATTCAACCATTCTGTTTCTCGTTATTAGTGATTGAACAAGATTACCAAATCTTCTGAACATATTCAGGGGAGAACTTTGGGCATGGCCATGCAAACATCTTGTCAACCCTACGAGGGGCCCAGCAGTATTAAACTCCAAAATAAATTTGAAGGAACAAATTCTATCTTGACTACAAGAATAACCCACAAACTTTGCAACACTTCAGGAAACAACCCTTATGACTACCAGTTACGTATAGCGTTAAGTTGTTCCACAGAAGTGCACTACATTCATGACACTTATCTGGTATCTCAAGTCTGAGGATAACTATTCATAATTTACTTATAACAATATCCACAAAGTAAATTATGTAGTTGGGATAAGTCCTATATTCAATCCATTGAATATCATCTGAAAATGGTATGCATTCTCATCAATATACTTTCAAGTATATTCTACCACATCTCTCAGATTTGTCTTAGTTTAATGATACTCCCATATCATTAATCGACAACGGATGATTTAGAATAAATAAATTTATTCACGGATTAAACATGCAAATATAGGATACAATATATTATAAAATCAAACATACCAAGTATTTGATTTATTATAACAATTGTTTAACATCCCTTATCCAAATACCAAATAGATCAATGCATGAAAATTCCAGTTGATGAATTATGCCTCAAGTAATGACAATCATACTTGTTGACAAGCATAAATCAACCAACTTGATCTATCATAATTTTTAGAATACTTATTTCAAGAATTCAATTAATGAAGTCCTTGTATGTGTGCATTCAACAATCCACATAATAATTCATAAAGTGTGTGACATCCTCTATCACCAATTTATGACAATTAAACTTCCAAACATTTTTTAAGTTTAAAGTATTCTTATTCTTTTAATGTATAATGCAACTGTGCTCTTAGTAGCACAACTAGTTCTCATGGCCATTAACAAGGATGAAATCCTACCATGACTAGTATTGAGTGTCATCTCAATTAAACCAGCATCATTGTATACAAACAACAATGTGCTCATTAAAATTCCGTAAACTTTAATATCTTATTATGTAACGTTTGATGCTTTCCTAACTTTCAAGTTTAAAGCTGATGACAATTTGCACAACAATTGACATATTGTTCATCCATAGAATCTAGGAGCAATTCCAGGTTTTAAGGATGTAATTCTTTTAGAATATTCATTACACAAGTTATCTAATAACTTTTAGTTAGATATCAATGTTGTCAAATCACTTCTTATTCAAGAATGATACAACAATTTTAATACACAACATGATGTACATGATGAATCTACAGGTCAACCTTAGACTTCATTCACGTTCTATCTTGTTAAAAGATATTTATCTATTTCCCAAATGATATATCATGTTTTATTAGAATCATTTATTTTACTGCACATGTTTATTAACAATAAACATATATTCCAAGGTTGTATGTTTTAATTCTTAAATCTTATAAGTGAAGTTTCATTCCAATCTAAGACTTAACATTTAGCTTTCAAGGAATGTTACTTATCATATGTTATACAACATATAAGATTTAAAACCTTAACATAATACTCCCACTAGCTTTCAGGAATACTTAAAATTTATCTTATTTTAATTATAAATCAAAAATGGATTTAATAATTTAACATAAGAATAATTTCATAGATGCATGCATTTATTCATTCATGAATTATTACACTTCGTACACTACCAAAGATTATATGAATTCAAAAAACCTTTCAATTACTTACCGTCCTCGCTCAAGTAATTTCTCAAGAAAGAGTTTTGATATTCCATTGTCATATTTCATATTAATGAAAACAAGTATGACAATTATCATCTTTATATATTTAATGTGTCTAGAAAAGAATATTCAATCACAATTAATTTCTTAAGTATGATTAATAATCTTGTCATAAGACATGCATTAAATATGTGTAGAATATTGTCCATATGATTTCTACATAGAAATTCAAACCACTAGGGTTTTTCATCTCTTTGAAGAAACTCATTTCCATTCTCTAGTCTAACTATTAAGATAAACCAAATTTCCAAAATTGATTATCTTTATGGACAGCATCTTTAACATTCATAGTATGAGTAATTTTCCCAATTCAATATTTGGTAATCCATCATAATGATTATCAGGTTTACTATAATCCTGTAACTCATATTTCTCAGCATATAAGTCAAATATCTGAGATATCCTTGCAGATCTATGAATGAAAATTCCATCATCATGAGGTCTATCATTTACATGTCTAACCTCATCATGATATTTACTAGTGTGTTTTAGAAGATTATGTATCTTGTAATTTTATCTTTCAAGATAAAAAAAAACTCCCACTTGCCTTTTGTAATATATAGACTATCTATATATACTCAGCAATTAGAGCAAAACTACATTGTTCTCTTTTTGGGACATTACAAATACACATTGATAATTCCTGATTTTACTTTGTTAATAACCTATTCATTAATAGTTTAACAAATTCAGAATATTCAATTTTAAAACTTAATGTGATTCATCACATTCCATAATGAAATGGTGTTTTAACAATCTTCTAGATTGGAGTCATATTGAGTATATTCAATCCATACTCAATATTCTAACCTTGTTACTTTTTAAGAAAAAAGTTATGGTTATCATGAATCAAACAAATCAAATAGAGTTAGATTCTCCTAACTGAACATACCATCAACTTGTGGTATTCATTAGAATTAATATTGTAAGACAATCTAACAATATATAAGATAAACATATTCCTTTTGACTTACCTATTTACCAACTAAGTCAACTTAATGGTATAATAGACATTCCAAGCCAATTACATGCTTTATAACACAAGTACTTTTTGACCAAGTCACTTCATATCCATGCCTCATCAAGAAAACATAAATGTGTTATAATCCCATTTAACGTTATAAATCATTGATCAACTCAATGACTTCTTGTATATGTCTTAATTAAAAAATATAACAAGTTAACGTCTTACTTTATTATAAGTCTTAAAAAAAACTTTATGTTTATGTCTTTACAATGAATCATAAACATGTTTAACTAAAGTAATTATGAACACAACTCTTGGTTTCAATAGTAATTTCAAGTTAATTTATTTACTTCACAATAATGTAGGACTACATTATTTATTCATTTATTTATGTCATTCCAAAAATTCATAAATATACAAATTAAAGTAGTATTAGATTACTTCATTTATGTCATTCTAATAATACATAAAAATCTAATTTGAAGTAGTCTTATATATCATTTTGACACATGTTCTAAATACTTGTCTAATTTAGAAACTGTAAATATGTCCATGCAAGGTCTGACTTTACATAGAGATTTACTTTGTTGCTGCAATCTCGACAAGTTCTGACATGACGTAAATTGCAACACCAAGTGTTTCTTGAATTAGATATGTTCAAGTTATATTAGAATGTTAGTCTCTTACCTTGCAGTCAAGAGAATCCGTTAAATCATATACTTATATGTTGTACCTTGCATACAATATAGATATCTCCCACTTGTGCATGGAACAACATCATGTAGCAGATAAACAACACGACATTTGTTTGTTTATGTGACTAATATGATTGTGTCATTGATATTAGCATAACTAGTAGATGTAGAACCACTTCATTGTCTAATAAGGAAACGTACATGACTATCCTTGAAAACATAAGTGTCTACAAGTGGAAAGTAATTAACGTAAGACATTCTAGAGATAATCCGAGTTACTACCAAGATGACAAAGCTTGTAACTCCCACTGAATAAGAGATCATTACATTAATTCCTTATTCAGTAATAAGAACACAACACTCCCACTGGATTTGACAACATTGTAAGTGTTGCATTAACCAGTGAAAGAAAATAGCGTTCTATTTACTTTCCTACACCTTTGAGAAAGTCCATACATAACAATTAATTATGTACTAAAAGAGTGTATTCTACTATGTAGATGATGAACTATCCATCAATGCTATTAACTTGAAAAATTGGGCATGCAATTTCTTTCTTAATAGTTCTACTATTCCAACAATTGTAAGTAGTACTTTTAAATGGTCAAAGCACAACAACTAGATAAAATATGCTAGTTTGTCTTTTTACCAATTATGCAGTAATTAGTCTAGCTTCTAATTTAATAACTCAGAAAATATGCAATTTTCTTAACTATTAAAATTTGCTTACGAGTTATGTATTTAGAATTTAGACAATTCTAATTGTCCTATCATACCTTTCTTCATTCATGAAAAGGAATAGGATTGAATCTCACTCTTTCGCGTGAAAAGAGGACTAGGTTTATTCTTTTAGTAACGTTGTCTCTACTAAAACCCTTACAGGTGTAGATCAATTTTACCAATACAGGAATAACTTACGTTTACGGTTTAATGTTGCATTAATACATTTAAAGAATTAACAAAATTCAATTTTAGTATTTTCGATAATTAAACTTTTCAAGAAAATAAAATACCCAAGGTAATATCCATATAACCATAGAATTTTCTCGAAAACTAGGATCCAAATTATCATAGGTTCATTACATCAGTTGATCTGCTAGCAACAAACGCATATAATAAGGTAATCTGTCGAACATTAATTGGCAAACAATTTCCAAATCCTAGATCATTATGGGATTTATATTTTCCAACGCTATTGCAAATACAACATGTTTCATCCCATCTTATGCCATTGAGTCCAGGTCTCACTTCCTACTCAACTTAAGTGTCTAACTTAAAGAACTGCAAATATGTCCATGTAAGGTCTGACTTTACATAGAGATTTACCTTTCCATCACAATCTCGCCAAGTACTCTCATGACGTAAATTGCAACTTCAAGTGTCCCTTTAATTAGATGGCATATAACTTAATTTAAAAAAGGGTACTAGTTTTGATTTTATGTGGTCAAATCAAAGATGTACAAAGATGTCATGCATTCATCTTGTAGCATAATTTTAATAAAAAACTTTTTATTACCAATTCATAAAGATCAAATTATCAAAGTTTTGATTGAGGTATTGGGTTCACCAATCAAGGAATTTAGTGTTAATTATCATCCATTATACCGTACTTTTGCATAAGTGTAAACACTTAGTGTTTCGGATATTTACCACCGAAATGGCGCATGGAATTAAAACTAATTCGCCCTTAAGATGAGCTTGTACATTTTATGGCTTACTAAGTAGCTCCATTCGAACTTACAGAGGGCAGAGGACCAGGTAAGCGCAAACGCATAACCTTAGACATCCATTCAGTGTGACTGTGCGCACTTCTTAAATAACCCCTTTATAGTTCATTCGAATGGGTGAGCCGTTCAGTCATTGTACCAAAGTCACCAATCAATTAAACTATAGAAAACTTAACTCTTCCAAACCAATTAAATTTCGCCATTGTTTAGTCCGTATTATTTTTCTATTCAAAATTACCCTTTGCTTAAAACTGTCGCACATAATAAACAAACAAGTAATACCAATAAAAAATATAAACAACTAAAAAACAATGCGCACATAATAAACAATTTATACGTGTAAACAAGTAGCCACATGCAACTTATTCGATAAAACCCTATTAATA